>QLTV01001483.1:1782838-1811898 GCA_003457575.1 Thermophis baileyi
ATAGCTCCCGGTGACCGGTAAGATCCCACACGGTTGGGCTCCTCCAGGTCCCCTCAGCTAAGCAGTGCCGGCGGGCGGGCCCGCGGGGGAGGGCCTTCTCTGTAGCCTCTCCGACTCTGTGGCACCAACTACCCCCCGAGATCCGTACTACCCCCACCTTACTGGCCTTCCGTAAAGCCCTTAAGACCTGGCTTTTCCGGCAGGCCTGGGGCCAATAGTTGTTCTGATTGGCCCATGCATGGTTGTGTGAATGTTTTATTTTAAATATAGTTGGGGGTTTTTTTTTCCCCTTTCTTTTTTAAATTGTTTTTATATGTTTTATTTTTTATGATGTAAGCCGCCCAGAGTCCTTCGGGAGTTGGGCGGCATATAAATTTTATAAAATAAATAAATAAATAAATAAATACTGTACTTCTCACTATAGCAAAGACTATACAGTAAACTGAACAACTACCTCTCTTTTTACACCATTGAGAGGTAGTGGATGAAAGCAAAGACTGGCATTTCAAGATTGCCATAAGGCTTTCTAAATTGTAGATGATCTGGGGGTTCAGAGCAGTGCCCTTGGTGGAAAAAGATTGAGCCTGACATACTGAGGTAAATTTAATGAGATCAAGGTATGCTTCATATTCATTTAAACATGCCATGTTATTTGGCAAGTTCCTTTTTCCTTGAAATGTAGGCTTACTATAATGAGCATCAAAGTCACCTGTTTTATTAAAAAAAACCCTATCAATTAACATATTGGTATGATGTATCTTAAATGTACTTAACTTTCAGGCAGCAGCTTTAGCCGCCGCAGCAGGTGAATCGAGAGAATTTAGTGAAGTTGGTGGTGTAGGTGGGTTCTCAGAGAGTTCTTCAGCAACATCAAAGTTGAGTTCCAAGAGTGCTAAGGAGAGGAAGAACAGGCGGAAAAAGAGAAAACAGAGGGAACAGTCTGAAGGAGATGAAAAAGACGAGGATGAATTTCACAAATCAGAATCAGAGGACAGCATCCTCAGAAAAGGCTTTCGATTCTCTATTGAAGGGAACAGATTAACCTATGAAAAAAGATTTTCTTCCCCACACCAGGTATGGAGAATATATGTGGGCAAGGTAACTATGGAAGCTCAATGCACATTTCACTGCTGTAGGTTTTTGGATCACTTTACGGCAGAGGTCTTCAAACTTGGCAACTTTAAGACTTGTGGACTTTAACTCCCACAATTCTCCAGCCAGCATCTGGCTGGAGAATTCTGGGAGTTGAAGTCCACAAGTCTTAAAGTTGCCAAGTTTGGGGACCCCTGCTTTATGGGCTATGCCTCAATAAAATCCTGGGTTTCTTATTTCCCTTTTTCTTCTCATGGGTCTTCTTAGTTGGTTACTTTTTGGTATGTAATTGTGTAGAATTAGAATTCATTTCTATGTTTTATATCAATTTCTGTGCAAGCCTCAAAAAAAAAACCACCTTACTGAGTAAATTGTAAAGTAATTCTTTGGGGTACACCTTAAATGAGAATAATATGCCTCAATCTCCTGGCAATTTTTGCCATTCTTGTTCGTGCTCCTCTAGCCTTATTTCCTGCTTGCTTAGAAGAAGAGAATAGCAAGACAGCAGCTGCAAAGAGAAGGAATAGTGAATGCTAGAGAGCTCCAGGAATGACCAGTGGCCTCTTAAAAGGGGGTGGGGAGCTTGGCTGATCCCACAAAATACCAACCTTTGGTTTGCACAATAAAGCAAATGCCAAGATGATGCAAGCAGGGATAAGTCCGGGTTGTACTAATTTATTTTTCACATTTCTGAACTGCCCATCTCCCTCAAAGAAGGACCCTTTATGATTTATTACATATAGAATGTAAAGCCAAGAGAAATAGTGGCACTAATTTAGAAATTATTTAATAAATATTTATTTAATATTTTTTTTTAAAAAATAATAATAATGGAGGTTGTTCATGAGAGACCCAAAAATATCTGTGTTCATTCATTTCCTTATACTTAAGAAAGATCTTTAATTTTCCCATTCGCCTTTCAATCTGTTTATGGATGTTTCTGATCTTGCATTCCCTTACAGTCTTTGCTGAGCATCCGCGGATCGCTGTTTTCCCCCAGGCGCAGCAGCAAAACGAGTCTCTTCAGCTTCAGAGGCCGAGCAAAGGATCTTGGATCAGAGAATGATTTTGCTGACGATGAGCACAGCACTTTTGAAGACAACGAGAGTAGGAGAGATTCCCTCTTTGTTCCTCACCGGCACAGTGAGCGTCGCAACAGTACCATCAGTCAGGCCAGCCGATCATCTAGGGTGATGCCTATCCTTCCAGCAAATGGGAAGATGCACAGCACTGTGGACTGCAATGGGGTGGTTTCCTTAGTTGGCGGGCCTCCTCCTCTTATGTCACCCACTGGGCAGCTTCTTCCTGAGGTAATAAGATATCAGAACAGCAACTATCATTGGCACAAGGACTGTGCCAAACTTTGCCTAGCATGTGAAGAAGGTTGGGGCAATTTTGACAGGGAGATGCTTTCGGGAATTTTAAGGGACGGAATGGGTTCTTTAGGCACCTGTAATACTTAAGGCATTCATTTGGTCTGTTAAATTCCCCCAAGCCCCCAAAACAGCAAAAAAGGGGTCAGAAATTCCAAAAGGGTTGGTGGTAGCTTTCTGCAGTGGACAAAACAGCATTGACTTGAAACTTAAATTGAGATCTACGTGCACTTTGGCATCGGAGCAGTTTAAACCAGAAATGCACTGGCTACTATATTAGCTTGTAAATTGAAATAAACTTAAAAAAAAAAAACCCACCTCAAAGTAGGCTTTCAAAAGAATGCAGGAGCATATCCTGTTAAGCTAAATTTCAGAGCTTTCCTATAATAAGGAATCTTGCATAAGAAAAATCCTTGATCATGGGGTGAATTAAGAGAATTTCCTTTCAGCTTTTTGAAAAGAGTCATATCATCCCAGGTTATTCCAGCTGTGTTCTGTCAACACTGGTTATAGGTTTTCTGCTTCTGCCAATGAGGTTTTGTGTGGATGTACTACTTCTACTGTTTCTATTATTTTGGAAAAAAGGAATACCATTTGCCTATTTCATTCCACCTCCTCTTTCATTTTAAGTGTTGCCATCTCTAAGGACAGGACTTAATTTGTCAATATTGCCATTTTCTTGCAGCCCTAGTTGACCTGGAGGTTGTTATCAATCTCTGTGTCCAACTTCACCCCACACTCAGGGTTTAATGCTCTTTCAGAAGACTGCTAGATTCACATTCAGAAATAGCCCAACTCACAAAGCCAAGCCCAGAGCAGCTGCAAACTATTAGGCGATTTGATTGGTGGCCCAGTGTCCTATTCCAGGCCCCTGATTAATCCTGCCCTGCCCCACTTTAGGGGGAACGATTGCTGATAGCTTCCGTACCAGAAAGCAGTGTTTGATAGGATGGGAAATGAAGCTAGGGAAATTGACCAATTGCTTTCCTAAATCTACCTTTCATCAAAACAGTAAGAGCAACATTTATCACCCAGCCATATTACTTTGGCAAAATAGAGCTTGACAATCGAGACAACAAATTTTATTCAGGCATAACTTTTCTGGCAACTCAGAGGCCAGTGGTTAGTTCCGTAATGTGGCCATGTGACTGGGCATATAGACTGAGAAGATTGAAAAAATGTAGTTTAAATAAAGGAATTTTGTTTCATTGTGTTCCTGTTTAATTTTTCAGTGGTTGTAAGCACAACTTGGAACACTGTGTTAACATGAGCACTGCTTCAGCAGTTTGTCATGTAACTAAATCAAAGAAACATTAACATTACAGGGCAACGGAGAACTAGAACTCTCTTGAAGTGAGATAAAGAGATTCAATATTTCTCCCTAAAGGGTACCAGTCAGTAGCCATCTTTCTTTTTAGTCCAGAAGAACAACACTGTTGATGATGATGCATTGCTCTGATGGGAATGTTCTCATTTTTTAAAAAAATGTTCCTAAAGGCAGAAAATTAGGCTGAGAATACTGTATTTAACTCAAGGGCAGTGTCACAGCAATGCTGCTTCCTCATATAATATGATTCCAACTGCTGATTTTAAAAAAAAATGAAAATCCAGGCTGCACAAATTCAAATGGCCACTAAATGGCAGCAAAAATACAAAAAAGGGACCCTTTGCTGCCATGTCCAGATTGTGCAGATTTATACAAAGTAGATCTACCTGGTAGTGGCTTTAGCCATTAGTGACAGTTGCTAGAAGGGATAATGATGCTGACCAATGAGCTTCATACCAGACTTTTGTTTCTCTGCTCTTAAAAAGCCTCTCCTCATTTTCATACTATAAAAACAGGACGGAGAAATGAAAAAGGGGAAATTATAAGCCTAGTTCACAATAAATTTGAGCATTATAAATTGAAGTTGATGTAACTTTTTATTTGTATGCAAATATAATGAACTAACGCCTTAAAGTCCTTAGATAAATCCTTAAGGCATCTTTAAATGGATTGCTTCCTTAATTAGGAATATTTGAGCTGCAGAAATCCAGATGACAGATGGCTACAGAGAGTTAATATTTTCAGTAACTACTTCTGGGGAAACTTTTGCAAACAAGGATTGAGCCAAGATGCACTAAGCTTGATAATAGAAATGATTGTTCAAGCCAAATTATCTCTCTGACTCACTTTTTATATGCGGAAAATATATCAAAGAATTGAATATTGCCACCTTTAGTATTCTGTTCATGCGTGGTCTAATTCTACAAGTCAAAAAATAACCATATTCTTCCAATTCATAAATCCTATACTTTCAGGGTACCACTACAGAAACAGAACTAAGAAAAAGACGCTCCAGTTCCTACCACATGTCAATGGATTTTCTCTCTGATCCTACTGCAAGGCAAAGAGCAATGAGTATAGCTAGCATACTTACCAACACAATGGAAGGTAAGCATCCCATGTAAACAACACTTCTAAAATTCAGAGGGCAAAAGCTGAATTTCCATTTCAAAAACAAACATCTTCATATTCATTAATTTAAATGTTATTAATTTGTTGGTGGCTATTGATTTTTGTTTTCCCAATATAAACTTTTTATTTATTACCAGTACAGTATAATGTTAAGACCTAAAAAAAAATCTAATAAAGACACCAGATTTGTTCTTCTAGGAGAGAATTCTTAATGTTTTAATCTTCTGGATTATTTAGTTCAAAGAGCCAATCAAATGGACCAGAACAGTGCTTCTTTTCTGCTTTCAGTTTTCTCTGTTTACTCTGGTTTTCATGCTGCAACAATTTCTTCAGCTAAAACAGGGTTCTAATTAGATCTTGCCTACTCCAGTTTTTCATAATGTTCAAATGCAAACATAACAGCAAAGCATGGTTAACATGAATATAAACATGATTTGCAAAGCAGCTTCAACTATTTCTGTGATTTGGCACAGATTCAGGCGTAACACCAACCATGGGTTCGAGGTGTGGTGTCAGATCAGAGTGTAGTCCTATTTCCTAAATGCCAGTTGAAACTCTTAACTACAGTAGGCCTTTTGCCAGAAATGATGTGTCTTGTCTCAACAAAGATGCATGCAATTTACCTTGACAAGGGGGTTCCTGTTGCCTCATCACTTCAGTGTAATCTTTTACCTCTTCCTCCTCTTTGCCTCATCCTGCACTTGCAAAAACTAGAAGAGGGGTCAGGATAGATAGCACAGGTATACAGAACAGTGGTGGGATTCAAAAAATTTTACTACCTGTTCTGTGGGCGTGGTTTCGTGGTGTGGCTTGGTGGGCATAGCAGGGGAAGGATACTGTAAAATCTCTATTCCCACCCCACTCCAGGGGAAGGATACTGTAAAATCTCCATTCCCTCCCCACTCCAGGGAAAGGTTACTGCAAAATCCCCATTTCCTCCCGATCAGCTGGGACTCAGGAGGCAGAGAATAGATGGGGGCGGGGCCAGTCAGAGGTGGTATTTACCGGTTCTCCGAACTACTCAAAATTTCTGCTACCGGTTCTCCAGAACTGGTCAGAACCTGCTGAATACCACCTCTGATACAGAAGCTCCTCTGACACTTCCATGTACAGAATCCTCTTTCATATTCTGAAAGTACCAGAGAAGGTTGCAGGAGTCCTGGAGGAAGCTGTAGAAAAATCTTCTTGTGGGCTTTATAGAAGTAATGCAGCCATTTTGTTGCACTGATACAAATAATGTGGAGCTGTTTCATGAAACAACTTTGGATGAATTCTCTTCTCAGAACTTTGTTAAAACAGGGCATCTCTATGGAGACTTGCCCAGCCCTAAATTATGGTCAAGCAAGTCATTGATATGTGGCTACCAGAGAGGAAGACAGAGGAAGATCCCTGCACACAAAAGAAAAATATTGCTAATATGCCTCTTCTTTCAATCCATGTTTACTAAAGAATAGTTGTTTGCATTTTTTTGGCCATTTGTAAAAAAATAAGATGAGCCCTTGTTCCAGAGGGAAGTTATTCCTAGAATCCCCGTCGTGCTGGTTTCTTAACGTATGTGTTGAATGTATAAATTGGGTAGCTTTTTGAACGTTCTCTTTCCATATGCTTTCTTTTCACTCTTTCTAGAACTTGAGGAATCCAGGCAGAAGTGCCCTCCCTGCTGGTACAAATTTGCTAACATGTGCTTAATCTGGGATTGCTGGACTCCTTGGCTGAAAATAAAGCATATTGTTAATTTGATTGTGATGGATCCATTTGTTGACCTTGCTATTACCATCTGCATTGTTTTAAATACTTTGTTTATGGCAATGGAACATTACCCCATGACTCAACAGTTTAATAATGTACTGTCCGTTGGAAACTTGGTAAGTCTTCTGCAGTCCCATAAGAGAGCAAAGAATTGTATTTATTGGAAAGATTGCTGAATTTTTGGACTCTGCTTAGATCTAGCTTAAGTCATTCTTCAGGGTTCCATTCAAATCAATATGCCATGACTGAAATCCAATTGATTTTAATACTAGTAATATTTTAAATTCTACATCTGAAGCTGAAGTGCAGGGAGAGCATGAGATCTGCTGCTTACAAAATCTGGCAATTTCTAGAGGGATTGGTATCAAATGTTTTCTTCACTGCTGTTCCCAGCAGCAGCTATAGGGGAGTCAGGAGGACAAATGATGAACACTGCAGAATAAGAGGAACTTGATCCAATGGACGTTTAGCTGCCCATCAGAAATCCTGTCTTGAGGCAAAATGCTGAAAGAAACCCTACTAATGAAGCAACATATTTTTAATTGTAAATCATCCAGACAGACACAAACAGACAGACATTGTTTTTCCATTGCCAGTTTTACAGTTGGTAAAATGTAAAGGAGATGAACTCATAATTTGATTTTAACTCTTTTATTACTGAATACATTGTGGTGAGTTGGGGTTGCAAAACTGTAACTTCTTTAGAAATATAAGTGCTCACAATCACCTCTTCATAAGAAGCTTGATTGTAAAGACCTTGCTTTGCATGCTTATATTCAATCCAGGGAATCACCCATTTAAAAGAAAAAGTAGTGAGTAATTCTAGAATACTGGGGGGAAAACTTGTGGTATAGCTTCCTTATGAATGGGGAATGTGTGAGACTGAATCTTATGTCTAGTGGTAAGGATATACAAAAATAGTGGTATGCACATATCAAAATACATGTTTCCATTTCTCAAAATAGCAAACTGTTCAATTGGAGATACTTTTTTACATTTTCCTTTATCTTTCTCAACAACTTTTTTATGAATAGACTGTTCACTGTTATTTAGGACTGATGACAAATGATATTTTTTTGTATGTAGGTGTTTACTGGCATCTTCACAGCAGAAATGTTTCTCAAAATAATTGCCATGGATCCTTATTATTATTTCCAAGAAGGCTGGAATATTTTTGATGGCATCATAGTCAGCCTGAGTTTGATGGAGTTGGGTCTTGCAAATGTAGAAGGGTTGTCAGTTCTAAGATCCTTCAGACTGGTAAATATCCATAGGTTTCAAGAAACATTTTGATTGTATTATGTATTCAGAGTAATCAGATTGTGAATATACATACTGTATTCTGATACCTGAATGTTATGCAAAAATAAAATAAGTCAGCAACTAACAGCATGAAGAATATGATAGCAGAATTTAAATATTGATCAATATTTTCTTAGGTATTACATTCATCAAGACTAATAAGATCTTTTCCAAAATAGGTTTGTACGCATCTTGAGTCTCAAACACAATTACTTAAAGCTACCAATATGTATTGACTCTACATACTCTGGATTTCTAAATCCAGTGTCTATTTTCAGGAGCAGAATTTCTGCACAAGATAACTCTTTTTTATTATGAATTAAAAGTAATTAAAATCAAAAGTAATCAACAGATACTGATGCCTGTGTGCTTTTATTTTTTCAGCTTCGAGTTTTCAAACTGGCAAAATCTTGGCCAACGTTAAACATGTTGATAAAGATTATTGGCAATTCAGTAGGTGCCTTGGGAAATTTGACTTTGGTTTTGGCTATCATTGTCTTCATTTTTGCCGTGGTTGGAATGCAATTGTTTGGCAAAAACTACAAGGAATGTGTCTGCAAGATTTCCAATGACTGTGAACTCCCACGCTGGCACATGAATGATTTTTTTCATTCTTTCTTGATTGTCTTTCGAGTTCTTTGTGGAGAATGGATAGAGACTATGTGGGATTGTATGGAGGTTGCTGGACAACCCATGTGCCTTACTGTCTTCATGATGGTCATGGTGATTGGTAATTTAGTGGTACGTATCAAACAAATGTCCATTTAAGACAAGTAGAGCATTACAACTGGATTCTTTAAATATTGACCTTGAACAATTGGCATAAATTTAAAATTTAAACCAGTTTTGATAATATTTTTTTTTTACTTTTCTATTCTAGTCAGAAGGTCGTGCAAATACAAAATATAAGATATCCCTGTCTTTCTATACATGTAGAAAAATCTTTCCATTTCAACATTCAAAAATAGTAAGGTAAAGGTTCCCCTGCACATGCGTGCTAGTCGTTCCGGCTCTAGGGGCGGTACTCATCTCCATTTCTAAGCCGAAGAGCCAGCGCTGTCCGAAGAAGTCTCCATGGTCATGTGGCCGGCATGACTCACCACCAAAGTTACCTTCCCACCAAAGTGGTCCCTATTTTTCTACTTGCATTTTTTACGTGCTTTCAAACTGCTAAGTTAGCAGAAGCTAGGACAAGTAACAGGAGTCACCCCATTACGCAGTGCTAGGGATTTGAACCGCTGAACTGCCGACCTTCTGATCGACAAGCTCAGTGTCTTATCCACTGAGCCATCGCATCTCATCAAAAATAGTAGGGTGTTGTTGTTTTTAAGAGTAAAAGGTAAAGATTTTCTGTCCAGTTGTGTCCTACTTGAGGTTGTGGTGCTCATCTCTGTTTCTTGGCCGAGGATGCCAACATTGTTCAAAGTCATTTTCTGTGGTCATGTGGCCAAAGGCACATGAAACACTGTTACCTTCCCACCAAAGTGGTACCTATTAATCTACTCACCTTTGCATGCTTTTAAACTGTTAAGTGGGAAGGAGAGTACTTTTTAAGGGTACTTCTGTTACAATTGTCATGGACGTATTATCCATTTTTATCAGGGAAACACAGGGACCTTACTTTATATGAAGTCAGATCACTGATCTAATTAACTCTGTGATGTCTATGCTACATGTAGAGAACATCTTTTTGGCTCTGAAGGATGCTAATATTAGATACAAGTGCAAATCATGATGAGGAAATCTGAATTATTATGTTTAGTCAGTAACAGTGTTAGAGAATATTAAACTATCAGATTAATACATCTTCTGCTAGAGAATATAACCTAACACAGAAGTGGGTTAATAAGAATTCAGTGTTGGTTCCAGTGGTGGGTTGCTACCGGTTCGGGTAGCGGTGGCTGCAGGAGCGCCCGGACGTCATCAAAAACGCTCTGCGCATGTTTAGAAGCTTATGCGCAGAAGCATTGCGCCCATGCGAAGCGCGCCCGCGTGCTCCCATTCCCGAACCAGTAACAATGGTAAGTGAAACCCACTACTTATGTTCAAAAAAGATATTGGATTAGGAAGCAGAACATAGGCATTGAAATAGTCTGATATAAGAGTAATCAAGAAGAAGCAACACATACATCAAAATATTCAAACATTGTGGCCAATAACATGATAAACTGAGTGACCCTGTTTTTCTTTTAATAGGTTTTGAATCTTTTTCTGGCCTTGCTCCTGAGCTCCTTCAGTTCAGACAATCTTGCTGCTACTGATGATGATAATGAAATGAACAACCTCCAAATTGCAGTGGCTAGGATTCAGAAAGGAATAGATTTTATAAAAAGAAAAGCTCATGAATTTGTACAAAAGGCGTTTGTAAGAAAACAAAAGGCTTTGGATGAAATCAAGCCCCTTGAAGATCTAAACAATAAGAAAGACAGTTGCATTTCTAATCATGTGATAGTAGATATTGGCAAAGATTTTAACTATCTGAAAGATGGCAATGGGACTACCAGCGGCATAGGAAGCAGCGTGGAAAAATACATCATTGATGAAAGTGATTACATGTCATTCATAAATAACCCAAGTGTAACTGTGACGGTACCCATTGCTGTTGGAGAATCAGATTTTGAAAATTTAAATACAGAGGAGTTTAGCAGTGAGTCAGATCTGGAAGAAAGCAAAGAGGTAAGTCCTATGTAATACGCAACACATATATTGTGGTGTTCTTTTCAAAACATGATTTGTACTTATTAAAATGTTAAACTGACAGATACTGTTTTCGTACGTTTTCAACTAAATCCACATATCTTAATATAGTACGTATTGAATGCCAACATATTATAATCATCCATTAAGATCACTCTAGATATGTTGGCCTTTCTCAGAAGTTTAACATTAACGTCATTAATGTTTTTATTTTTCTAACAGAAAAAATACAGGTTTGCAATTAAATGTTTGTTATTCATAGCAAAATTTCAGGAAATACAAGATGCTCCACAGCTCTTTAGCTTATATTATAAGTGTCCATTCAGAGGCCTGTGTGACTCAAGAGCCATTCTGTTCTTCAGCATTTAGAAATTGGCTCAAATGGGATAGAAACTAACTTGCAGCATTAAATGTAAATCAATCATGTTCTCAGTGTTAATTTTATACTTTCTAAATGAGCTATTGATGACTTACGTTTGATGAAAATTGCAGTATTCTGTACACTCATACTAGCATTCACATAAAAAGTGGGTACACTTATTTCACTTGGTTTGTTTTCTATGTATTATTTTATAAATCATTAGAGGTTGAAGATTTTTTAATGAAGGATCAAAGTATTGCACAGTCTTAAATCGTGCCAAACCAGCTATAAAGCCATTTTTCTTTTCTTAATTTTTCTTGGTGAAGAATGTCTGCCATTGCCATTGTGGTTTCAATTGAAGAGAAATTTCAGTCTGCTTCACTGAAGCCAGATTTAGAACCTGGTTATTGTTAGAACCTGGTTATTTATGAAACTTTTTAAAATTGTCTAGATAACGGATAGAGAACTCTTTCATTCCAGAGCAGTAAGGGATGTAACTGAAATAAAATACTCCTTGGGCTAGGAAAAAAACTGAGCCATTTGGTACTCACAGAAGCCATTTATAATTTACTGATTGGTTAGATTAGCAACCCCAGTTTTTAGAAATACCAAATGACATATAATTTGATAATTAATTAGCTATTTTATATAACTTGTATTCCATTTTCATGGCAAAGATTTTCCAGAGCAACTTATAAAGTCATTGTAATTGAAATAATTGAAAAATTGTAATTGAAATAAAATAATCGAGATGGAAAAAAAAAACCAACAAAATAATAGTTCAAACAGTTTTAGAAACCTTAGTAATTTACAGATGAAAAGCTAAGTCCTCAAAGCCAAAAAGGCTTATATTCCTTTCCTTTAATCTAGTATTATATTTCAGGCAATATAAAAATTGTGGTAATTTTCCTATCAAACCACTTCTAATATTTTCAACTTTTAATATTTTAATTTGTAATCCAGAGAAATTTAAATTTCCAATCTCATTTATTTCCACGGAAGAGTTGAATAATTGCTTAAATCTCTCTCTTTTAGGTTTAAATTTTTATTTTTAGTCATGATGTTTATACTTTTCTACACTTTATACTTTTTTAATTTAATAAGTTTCCTTTTGCTGGTCTGACCATAATAAAGATTTTATCAGATTTGTTTTCATACATTTGTGCAATGAAAAACTTTAATTGATTCTAAACATGGCCTATTTGATTTATTCAGGGTTTTTTATACATGGTTCATCAGAATCCATAAATATTTCACTAATTATATTACGATATTTTAAAAAAGCCATTTACTATTCCTTAAGTTTGAACTTCTTGAGTTCTTTATCGCCATCAGTCATCTTCTGTTAATGTTTATTAACATATATATGATATAATTGCATTTCTTTAAGATTTTGATATTTTTTTAAGTTACTTTGGAAATAATTTGTCCATCATTTCGTAAATGCAATTCTTCAAGCATTGAATTTTAATACTGCTAAATATGGAACATCTAAATACTGGACATCTGTTAGATAAACTTTTGAAATTGCTGCCATCTCCAGAGGTGAGAAAAAAGGCAATTTTCATTTATTCATTCATTCATCCATTCCAATACAGTAATTCTATACCACCCAACTTCTCACAACTCAAGATTCTTTTATCCTGAGTCCCCAGTCTCTCTTTCCACTTACCTTTCTGGAGTAGGGTTTTTTTGTTTTTGTTTTTTGTACTTGGGAGGCTGAAAGAGACAGAGAGAAAAAGAAAATAATGTTTCCACACAAATACTTTCGATCAATGCTTTTTGAGAAATTAGAAAGTTTCCATTCACCATTTTAATCCTCCCATCATTTCTCACTATTTCTCCCATTATTTTTTTTCGGAAAACCTCTGTAAATGAGAAAATGAGAATAACTGTGCATTCTCTTCTAATTACTACTACTACTTACTACCACTGGGTCTCTCCATTCAGTGTCTCTCAAAAACAAAATCTAATAACATTAATTATCCATTCTGAAGATTGTTGATGGTAAATCTGTCCTTGATTTCCAAAGGAGAGATTTAGGCCACAGTTTCTTCACAGGAATTCTCTATGTGAACAAGGAAAGATTGGGAAAGAAGGGGCTACCACTCATATTACTCCTCTTATTGAGATGTTGTAGAGTTTCATCAAGGATTGTGTTTCTTTTTACTCCTGACTGGCATTGTACCCTGTGTGGTGACAGGCTTCTTATCGAAAGAAAAGCCTAGTGGGATCTTAATATCCTCTGAGAAAGCACAATAAGACCTTCCATGTTCCTCATGCACAGAAAATACAATGAACCCTTAAGCTCGTGCTTAAATTTTACAGAGACATCAGTGAGAAAACATGTAACTTTCCCTTCATACATATATGAATTAGATTTAGTTCTGAAGCTTTTTTTTTCATGCAAGTAAAAAAATGATCAAAATTGACTTTTCGGACTCATGCCTGACTCTTTGTGCTTCTGTAAGCTCTATGGCTAATTTGCGTAGCCCATGTTAATAATAACAAATAATTGGAACTGCCTTGGCAAGTAGCCCTGGCAATAAAATGTGTGGCCTGCTGTTAGAAAGCTCAGTTATGCAAAATTTTCCATAATTAATTTGTCATTACGTAAGTCAACCCTTGTCTTGATTTCTTGATCTTAATTTTTTTAAACGTTTGTTTAAATTATTTATAAAGTCTCCTGATGAAGGAGAGAGTGAAGTCCACTTGCATTAATTCCAGTGCACACATCTAAATCTGGATCCAATTCAGATTTTGGGTGATATAAGATGGATAGAAGACATTTGTTTATTGAGTTTGATTGTGAAACTCTAGCTCATGTTTTATGTTGAATACTAACAGTAAGGCTAGGTCTTTAAAGTATATATGAATATTCCTGCTTTGTGCATGATTTTCAAACAAATTGCAAGTCTTCAAGTAAACTTTCCAATTCAACAAGTCAATATAATTTCTGTCTTAAAAATTCACTTCCATTTCGTCTTGGTTCCTTACAATGAATTCTAAGAAGACTGAGCAGCGCATGCTTCAAGGCCAATCTGGCCATTCTTCATATAAAAATAAGCAGTTATTTTCTTGTTTTTATATATATTTTTAAGAAAAATAGTCATATTGGTAAGTCAAATCATACCACCTACCCGGAGTTAAACGCCAAGATACTGTATGCAAATTTATTTCCTACCATTCTTACTTCTCGCAGGATTAAAATCAAGCTGGATCATTCAAGAATGCAACTCTGGTGCTTTTTTGTCAGACAGCAACGAACAGCACCAATATTACACAGGTTACTTAAGCAAGTTCTACCTCTGTATGATATTTTTTTAAATGGGTACTGACTGGCCTGCATGCTACTCTGCCATCTCCCTTCCCCATTCATTGCAGTATTATAGAAACCTCACCGCTACTCCCCGCCGAGTCACATGACTCACACCGCAGCATGGTCAGGCAGTACTGGCAACTAGAACATTTGTAGGATTTCAGACTCTAATTCACCTGTGTTTCTTTACCATACAATTTTAGAAATGCGAACAAGCTGCATGTTATGTATTCAACTTTGAAAGCATTGGTTTAGCTTAATTCTGGACAAACTGAAGTATTCACTTATTTAAACAAACTGGAGTGAACTTTATTCTACTTACCATTATACATTGTTGGATTATCTTCATGCTTTTTCTTTTTAATGAGGATCATCATTTTAATAAATTTGAATGCCACATATTACCAATTTTCTGACATTCAGTTACATAATTTATAAAAAAGAGAAATCACCTCAGCAATGCTAATTTTTTTCAATGAAAGTATGTCGACAAGGTGGTAACACTGCCAACCAAGCCCACAATCATGACAGTTCCTCTCACTGACCTTGGAAGTGATAAAACGGCAGTTTTTTGGGCCAGAGAAATTTTAATTAACTGTAGCACAAATGATATTGTCTCATGATGGCCTTCATCAGGTCCCCTCTGATAGATTTTTAAAGCTTTAAACTTACTCCCAAATGTAAACATTCACCACCTTGTTCATAGGAATGGTGATTTGGACATGAACCCAAGACTCATCCCTGTGTCCCACATTTCACTTTTTTTCTCTGCACATATCTGCAAAAAAGTCACATTTAACAAGATACAATTTGGCCCTGAGTCTTGTATACCAATCCAAAAACTGTCAGTTCTAGACAAAATTAATGGGCAACTGTGAACACATTTAAAGTGATTCGTTGAAAATCTGGTTCCACACAGTCCATATGAAGTAACGCATACTCTTCCAGAGACATTATCCTTAGTACTGGAATGCATTCCTCTTTCTCATGTGTGGAAATATAACAAGCATATACTGCAACTAAAAAGCATGCACAAATTTGCTGCTTTATGCTCAAAATTTTTAAGAATTTGATATGTTGGGTAAAATAATTTTTATTGCACTGAAAGAAAAGTCTTCCTATATACACCAGAGGTAATTAAATAATGTCACTTCAAAGTTTATAATCATTATAATTTAAAAAGAAAAAAAAGGGGGGGGGCTATTAAATTATTTTATAAATAGAACCAATTTAAAACTATTGACTATATTGCTTGCCCCTGTGTTGACAATTCATAATTCAAATGTTAACAAACATATGTTAAACATGTTTATACTGTATAAACAATCCATTGCTCCAAATCAAATGAAGATTTTTTCCTTCCCTTGTGGTGTTATAATCATTAGCCGCCCTTCATGCTGAGGAAAAAAAATCTCCACTAGTTTACATAATGTTTATTTTTTTTGGACTGCAACAAAAACTAGTCACAACATGGACAGTCCTGACTTTTCTTGGTGTGATATACAAGTAGCTGGACATTGCCTTCATGTTTTGCCAACTTCCTAGTCTAATCTGGGTGTTCCTAGAAGATTCCTATCTCAACTCCTATCCAGAGTTGATCCTGCTCAGATATCTAAATTGGCTAAGTCTTGCCACCAAGCTGGGTTAAGAAAGAATGATTTCCTTTAAGTTAAGATTCTTCTCCCCAGATATATGATAAATATAAATAATCAAACAGTTTCTACATGCTGTCTTCTAACTCCCATCATTCTGTTATAGTCCCCATTTAGCCTTTTCTCCCATTAATCCCTTTCTCTAATTTCTAATTTTAATTAAAGAATATAACATGAAGAGTTCTTTTTAACATTTTGCATAAAATTTTATTTTAAAAAAAATCTTTCAAAGTCATGAATATGAATACAACTATGGGAATCATAGCAGTAGTTGATTTTATTTTTTTATATAAAAAGGGCACCTTCAGAACGCTTTAATTAGGCTGGTTCGCTGCTTTCTGAAACTAATTAGGCTGGTTCGCTGCTTTTCTAAAAGTATTCCCTGGCAATCATGCTTAATTCTGATATTAGCTTCACTTTTCTAAACTGAAAAGCAGTTTCCTTTTGCAATGTCATTTTGCTGAATGAATGAAAGCATGATAACAAATTTGATGTGTATTTGAACAAGAATATTTCCTAATTGTATCTGTGTATCTTTTATTTGTATATGACAGATTTCTGAAAATTAAAGCAACAATAAAAATATATCAGAATATACTCATTACACAATTAGCAATGTATAATCTGATGCATTTATTATGTAGAGAGAAAGAATATGTTAATATTTATATAGCCTCTGAACTTTAATAACATTTTTAATGTGGCCTATTTCCCATAGTAAATTGTTTGGGTAAGATGCCAGTCATGGCATGTTTCATAAAGGATGGTGGAGATTGACATTCTATTTTAACAATTATTTTAAAATTAGAGGGTGGGGAGGACAGCCTTTGGAATGTTAACAATGCAATCCTATGTTTTTATTCTTAATGAAGTCCCACTGAACTGAAGTATGTTTAATGAAGCTGAATTTATTTCGTCTTGGTATTTTGGGGTCTTCATATAAATGAGAGTGTTCCTCACAAAAGAAAAATAATTAGTATACTTATTTAGTGTATGCTTAACATCTAAGTGCAATACAAGATTTATTTTTCTCCCATCAATTCTGTCAGGTAGATTGGGCTGAGAGAGCATGAGTTTCCATGAGAAGAGACTAGAATTTGGGTCTCCCCATTCATAGTCTAACACCTGAACCAACACATGGTCTTTGACTGAAACCTAAATATAATCTTAAATTATTTACAGCTATCGTATATTCTTTTTGCAATTCTAACTATTGGGGGGTAATTAAATTTGCTGATGAATGTGGATACTGAAGTAAGCAGTCCAGAGGTAGGATTCAGCAGGTTCTGACCAGTTCTGGAGAACTGGTTGCGGAAATTTTGAGTAGTTCGGAGAACCAGCAAATACCACCTCTGGCTGGCCCCAGAGTGGGATGGGAATGGAGATTTTGCAATATACTTCCCCTGGAGTGGGATGGGAATGGGGATTTTGCAGTATCCTTCCCCTGGAGTGGGGTGGGAATGGGGATTTTGCAGTATCCTTCCCCTGGAGTGGGATGGGAATGGGGATTTTGCAGTATCCTTCCCCTGGAGTGGGGAGGGAATGGGGATTTTGCAGTATCCTTCCTCTGGAGTGGGGTGGGAATGGGGATTTTGCAGTATCCTTCCCCTGGAGTGGGGTGGGAATGGAGATTTTGCAGTATCTTTCCCCTGCCACGCCCACCAAGCCACGCCCACAGAACCAGTAGTAAACAAATTTGGATTTCACCACTGATCCTTCCCCTGCCACGCCCACCAAGCTATGCCATGCCCACCAAGCCACGGCCACAGAACTGGTAGTAAAAAAATTTGAATCCTACCACTGAAGCAGTCTTAGCAGAGAGAGCAGAAGAAATGGTCTTGAAGGACAGGATAAAGAGCTACTACTAAAACAACTATGAGCTAAAAAAGAACTATGGCAGGAATGTAACCTGAGTAAATGTCTCATATGAGACATTCCCTAGTTTTCATGAAGATAAGGAAGAGGGGGGGGAAGCACATTAAGATTTACAAGGTTTTGTTATTGTTGTGGTCCCGCCTTTGGAACCTCCAGAGACTGACATGAGCGAGCCAGAGGAAGAGGAGGAGCCTGTTCTCAATACGCATAGAGGCAGAGCTGCCAGCAGGCAAGAACAGTGATAGAGGAGAAGGACTACTCGGGAGTAAGGCCTGGGGATAATTGGCTCCTCCCATAGGCTATATAAGTGGTGAACACGAAAGGGTAAGTTGCAGGAAGCAATGTAGTTCATCTCTCGTCTTCTCATTACAACTTGGATCCAGTTTTGTTGTTCCTGTTTGAACTTGTCAAGTTTTCCTGCAAATTGGTTCTTGGCAGTTTGCCAAAGAAGATAAAGTTTCGTGTTATCTGCTTGTTCCTGAAAGACTCTCGTCAGACTTGTTTTACTTTGTTTGAAGTTCTGCTGACTGCTAATGAAAATAATTAGCAGCCGTTACAAAATAGAGATTTGGTTTACTTATTTTGGACTTCTGACGACTGCTAATGAAAACTAATTAGCAGCCGTTACAAATAAAAGAGAGGTTTGTGAGACGCCGTTTGTGCCGTGTTATTTACTTTAGGAGGCCTAGGTCAGAACAGTTATATACTGTAGCTTTACAATAAAAGGAGTCCTACAACTCTACATAATATTGGATCCCTAGTTTACCTGAAAGGGTGACATCAACAATTTTAATCTTGACTGGACTTCGCAATCTGTCTTTTAGAAGTTTCTAGATTAAACTGCCAGGTCAAGTGTATATGCTCAGTAGGCTTTGATGGCTTTGTGTAAGGTGGCATATCAGCCTAATATATGATAAAACGGGCAAGTGTGAATCTTCAATAGTATTGTGTAATTGGACCATTCAGAGACAGGGTGCAATTACATAATGTGTGGCATTTGCATGAATAGCACACATGTCACCATGATTTTGATGACTTTGGTATAATAGTTTTCTAGAGTCATTGTTGGACAAACCATTATTAAGTAGTGTCAAGTTGGATCTTTAATACATGGAAATGGAGGAAATTACCTTCAGTGGAAGTAGGAAAATTGCAGGAAGAGAGCCTATCTATGAAACAGATTACTTAATATAATATTTTCCCAACAAAATAAATAGAATCTGGACGTATGATAAGAACAAGTGGAGGCTGCTGGGAATAGAATGAAAATGATTATTTCTTTGTTTTGTTTTTAACAATTTTTTCCAGTTACTTCAAGATGGATGGCATATAAATTTAATAAAGAAATAAACTGAAGGCAGCTTATACTTGGATCTCCTATTTATTTTATTACTAGTACAAATATTAATGTTCAAGAAAAAAATGATGAAAAGGAAGTCATAATGCCTGTAAAAATGTTGAAAAAAGATTAAAATGTAGAGGGCATTTGTAGACAAATGTTAAAGTATTATTTGATTTGCTTAAGGGGTGACTTGCAACATATGTAATGTAAGACAAAGACATATGTCCATGCCTGATAATTGAGAGAGTGCCATTATTGTTATTCTTTAAAGGGGATAGTAGCAAAAAGTACTGATGAATATAAAAGCTACAGGGGGGATTAGTTTACTCTGTTTGTCTACAAAGGTGTAGGTAGAATTTTGACTGGGAAGGTAAGGAGATGACAATGGGTAAAATCTGGGGGTTATTGTGTCTTTTTGCTGGGCAAGGGAGTATATAGAACAGATTTTTTTGCTGTTGGATTACTGAAATGTACAAACGTGAGAAAATGTGTGTTGATTTGGAGAAAGTATATGATAAAATGAATAGGCTTGAATCATAGAATGATTGTGTGAATGTGAAATTGAAAATGGGAGACTGAACGCATGCAGTTGTGAGAGCAATTTCTCACATGAATAAGACTCAATGCAATCCAAAGATGCAGATTGCCCCACCATCACAAAAGAGAGAAACCTCCTTCACTTTGCACTGAAAACATGCAAGAAAACAAGCCAGAGTTTTGCCTCTTAAGACTGCCTATATAGGGTTCTCATTTGAAAGTAGAACATTTATTAAAATTCTTATGTTGTAACTTTAATTTTCCTTCTAATAAGTATTACCAATCAGCACTCTGAAAGACTTGCTTTTACTTGGATTGTTTCCAATCTAGAGAGAAGTTTGACAATAAGGAAAGTAAACATGTATGAGAAAATAATGAAATGCTTGGTGAATTATTCAAAACTTGAACAAGGCAAAAGACAAGGAAGTCTAATGTCTCTTTGGTTGTTTAATACATGCATGAATGTATAAGGAACGCTTGTAGTGAAAACAAGGGTGTATTGCCTAGCAACATAAATGTGAATGTATTTTTGTATGCAGATGATAGCATGTTGTTGGCAGAGAACCCCAATGATTTGCAGTGAAAGAGATTATACAATGCATCAAGAAATATGAATCTGCCAATCAGTTACTCAAATACTCAAGGTAGTCATGTTGAAGAGGGAAAAATTTAAGAGAATGGTTGCAAGTTATATATTGTAACAAAACCTAAAGCAAATTGTTGAATTTATGTACTGTTGGTAAAATATTGACCAAAGTTAGAAAAATGAGTGGAGATGTTTTAAGATGTGCAAATAGTGGATTGTTTATGGTTTGTTGTGAACAATGAATATTGGTCAGAAGAAGCAAAAGAGTCGGTGTGTGAAGTATGTTCTTGTCTACTTGTTGGATTAAATGAGAGTAGGAGAAGTCAGGAGAAATATGGTAAGCTGAATGCAGTGCAAACAAGTGTGTGTTGTAAAAAAAGAAAAGAAAAGATAGGGTCAAGAATTCATTGTGAATGAATGTAGTAGAATGAATAGAAAGTTGAATATTAGTCTGAAAGAAGCATGTTGGTGTGCTTTGGTCATATAAACAGAACAAAGGAGGCTCTAATTACTACAATATATAAAGGAAGAATGAATGACAAAAGTGAAAACAGAAAGTTGTGGTTGGATCGGTTTTCAAAAAGAAAGAGACAAGAAGTTTAACAAGCAAAAGTCTATGTTTAAATCAGTCTATGGATGTACAAAGATCACTTGCAAATATTAGAAAATACGGAATGGTAGAATGAATAGTGTATATTTCTTTTTTCTTACTTCATGTTTTTAATTCATTTGGCTTACTCTTTCTTAACCCCTTTCTGCATTCTGCAAGGAAAAATGTGAAACGTATGTATGAATATATGGCACTTGTGTTCACCTGTGCTATGACTTGGTTATCTTATTTTCTTAATAGCTGTCCTGGTCCATAGCTCCAGCTGAAGTGTTTGATCACCCTTCTCCTCTGTACTCTTTCTGAGTTTACAGCAGGGCTATGGAGGCACCCCTCAAATTTAATCATCTCTATCGGTCAGTAGCATGAGCAGAGCTCAAATGCTTGGGGTCTTTCATTTTCGTAATGGTTTGGGTTCTATGCAGCATCTAATTCAGATGTTGTGGTTATTATAAAAACACCATCTTTTCCACTGAGAATAATTTTTACAAGCCTAAATTTGCAATTCATTAATTGTAAATTCCTAGGCTAGATGTTAAGAGTACTTACTTGCATGATATCAGTTTCTCTAATTTTTCCCTGATCTTTTTGCTTGCACATGAAATACCCAACATACTAATATAATGAATGACTTGCAGATGAAGGATATTAAAAAAAAGGGGGGGAAAAGGTCAAATTTGGATCTGTGGTTTCTTTTACCTCATTGCTTATGAAACAATATACAGAAAGTATTTTACCTCTTTATTGAAATGAATATGTGAAATATACCATCTTTTTTTTCTGGAAAGCAAAAAGATGCCTGTTGTTTACTTTGATTTTGGCTTTTGTGCTCCTATTGCTGTAACAATAGTGCTATAAAACAGGGATGAAATGATGCAAGCAAACTGCTACACAGTTCTAAATTTTGAAATACAGGATGATTTGATGTTTAAACATAAAATATACATAACTAATATTATAAAACCAGATTGGAATTTATGCTTCAGTCCAACAATGGTCATGGGCATAAGAGTTTTCATTTAAATAGAGAAATTTAGTGCATCTGAATAATCTCCATTTATTGCAGTTTTTATATAAGAGATTGCATCTGGCATTTACTATGCAAATAGATTGGACTTTTCTAGTAGAATGAATGAGGTAGCGAATGCTATAATTCCTGTATATACTTATTTCATAAGTCGTGCACTGTCCACTGGAATGTTTTTGAGTTGCTTGAGATATGCATACGCATAATTGTACAGCTTTACATAGAAGCCAGACACTGATATCAATATAATGCAGTATAACTTTATATTATAGAAATTTCACTCAGGACCAATTTCTAAGCATGGTAGAATATGTCATTTATGATTAGCATTAATTGATTATGTACCATCATGAGTATAATATGTGGAAATGATTCTTATGCAAAACCTATTCTTGGATGTAATTGGAAGGAAAAAAAAACATAATTGTTATAACCATGTACTTCACAAATGGTGATGTACAATAAAATATCAAAAAATCCTGAATACAAATGTATAATGAAACTGACTCTCAGAGTAATATGATTTTTTGAAATGTTATTATTTTGACTGGTTTTGATAATATGCCAGTAGATTACAGAAGCCTGCTTGGACCATGTGATCAAGAAGTTATATTGTAGTTAATTTTAGTTAGACTATTACTGGTAATTAAAGCATAATTTTAGATTTTCATAACTAAAAACTCAATGGAAAGTATCAAAAATTGTAAATTTTATTATGATTATTTTTAATACGGTCAGTATAGAATAATTATTTGTACTCTCAAAAATATATAATCATGAATGAATATGCATTGTTTGTATTTCCATTACATCTCTGCTACATGACATTAATAAGGTTATTTTTTTTTAAGTTATCTATAATTCATACATGTTATGAATACAGTAGCATGTTCTCTAAGCAATAATGTCTACTTTGTTTACTGATAGTGAAATATTTTAGAAGTTGATTTTCTTTGTAATACAAAATTAATCCCCTAATATTGGTTTACATAACAACTAGGAGAATTGAGCTTGAAAAGTGCCTTCAGACTAGTTCTGGTTTGTTTCCTACTGTAACATTTCAAAATTCAAGTAAAAATAAACTGTTGTTTATTGCGGGGTGTAATTGTTTGAAGCCGCCTAGAAATAGATTGCAGTAACCAACATGAAATTCTAAATATTTTTCAGAAACAAATGTTCAATCCCAAACTGGCTGAAATAAGCCAGGTATTTTCCTCCATAACGGAATAGACATGCTAACCATTATCCTTGAGGTGGCAAAAAAATTAGACCGACACATGTTCTGTCCTCATCATGATTCTGTCCTGCATCTATTGCCTCTCTTTAAAATCATTTGACCACCTTAAAAAGACACAAGAGGAATAGATTTTACACACCTTGAAGCTCCCCTTGGATGGTGTCAGAATAAAGGGCGGGGGGGGGGAATATTGCTTTACCACTGGTACAGCAAAGGAAGGCTTCAGCTATCTCTTTCAGTGGGCTGGGGTTAAGATGCAAGCATCATCCTGGGGACACTGTGTAAAATAAGAGGTTGCCTGATGTTTGTGCTGTGGTTAGGTACAAATGGGAAGAGAGAGACTCTACAAACACCTGCTTTTATTGGCAAAAACTGCTTGGATCATCCAAAGTACTTTCAGTAAGTTTTAAAAGGTAATTAAATCTTTCTGCTGTTTATAAAATTAACATCTCAAGCTGGAGCAGAACAAAGATATACTTTCTTCATCAAACTAATATTTAAGCTGGTTAGAGTTCACGAAACCAGCTTGATGCCTATGAATAAATGCCTATAACTTTACCTTATTTTTAAAAAAAGACTGATACAAGTATGTGACAATTCACCATCTGCTTACATCATTCCCACATAAAGTTAGTTACTTACCAGTGCAGCCATTTTGTTAATGTTATACACGTTAATAACATTGTACAAGGCTAAAAATGACATGATCACTACTTTTATTCACAATGGTACTCATATTATCTTCATGGGGCACAACATTCATTTCTCTGAATAGGATCAGGAAACCAGTTGAAAGCTTAGTCAAAAGCATTTCTCATCATGAGGGTAAAGCCTTTCTTCCAAAACAGGTCAACTTTGCATTTTAAATGCTATGCCAAATAATATACATGTACGTTTCACTATGTACTCAAAGGACATATATGTGTACCATGCAAGAATAAAAAGTAGTTTTAAAATGCACAGTCATTTGTGCAAGTGCATTGCCAAAAGAGAATGCAAAATAATGGCTCTTGCTCTGAAATTAATATGCTGCTTTCCTTTCTGAATTACAGAAACTTAGAAGTACTTACACACTGATAATTTGTGTTTTCATGTCAGTGGGAAGTAACCGGTTAAATATGGTTTGCTGCTTATGCATATTCTATCTGCATCAGACATGAAAATGCTGCTTTCAGTTTTTGGTTGGTTTGGTCATAATTTTGGGGAAATGCTACAATTCATACTGCTCTTATTTTACCTCATTTGAATAATCAGCTAGCTATCGTTCATGCTAATAAAGCATTTCTGAATTTTTAATTCTGTATTTGGCTCACGATGTTAACAAATTTCGTTCCAAATTGTGATTCCTAGTATGAATATAACAATGCATCATGGAGAAATCCATGTGAATATAATTTCTTATGCCTTCATGTTCAGAAAATAAATTGGTATTAATATATGCGTAGGCTAATTTAATTTTTATTTCAAAGTTCTTAAATAAAAAGAGAGCATTCTGGAATGTACTAAGCACATCCAAGGCCATAACAAACAAAACTGTTATTAACAGTTTTTTATTCATTTGCAGAAACTAAATGCATCTAGTTCATCTGAAGGTAGTACAGTTGATGTTGGACTTCCGCAAGTTGGAGAACAACCTGAAGCTGAACCTGAAGAAGCTCTTGAACCAGAAGCCTGTTTTACAGAAGGTAAATAATATAAAATATTGCAAATCTTTCAGTGACTGTTTTAAGGGCCCCGGATCTAGCAAAGGACAAATCTGGCATACAAAAGGAGTTGTGCAAAGGCCTTCCTAGTCACAGCTGACTCTTCAAGCAAGAGCTGTGAGTCTAGGAAGACACCCGTATTGTGTACCAACCTTGAAGGGAGAGGTGGAACCCCATTCAAGATGGAATATTTCCAGATCTGGACATTTCAAGTACCCATAGCCATATCATCTTCATTGGATTGAGTCAGAAACAGTTCCTCCCCATCCAAACCTCCAGGCACTGGGACAGAATCTTGAATCAACTGAAATACATGTATACAAAGTCTCAGTTGTGATAAATAATTTCCTTTGGGCATCATTGAAACTGTCCTATGAAAACTGATTTTGACAATATAGTAGATTTCCAAAGCGTCATTTCAAATGTAGACCAATTAATTTTAGAATGAGAATGGGCTCCAAAACCATCTGCTGGTTTAAGAGTATATTCTGCTCAAGACATGTAGTATTATAACTATTATTCTGTTTTCATTTGCCATATCATTTTGCATATTTTGCCAGGCTGCATCCGGAAATTTAAGTGCTGCGAAGTCAGTGTAGAAGATGGGAAAGGAAAACTGTGGTGGAATCTTCGGAAGACTTGTTACAAAATCGTAGAACATAATTGGTTTGAGACTTTTATTGTCTTCATGATTCTCCTTAGCAGTGGTGCTCTGGTAATTTTTAGAACTTGAAAACCGTTCATTATCGTAGAGATTTAGCGTAGGAAATAACCCAGACACATAATTATCTGAAAACCTCTGAATTTTTAGTAGGGATTATCTTTTCTATGAGTCAGAGCTATTCCTAAAGCAGTATGATTTTATTACTTAATTGTTAGAGTTATATCCCACCTTTCAGTCAGGAACTCAAGGTGCTACCCATAGCATTCTGTCCTACCATTTTTTCCTCACAATTACACCTCTACAAGTATATTTGACTGACAGAGCAATTAGCCACAGTCACAGTGAACGAATGTAGTTCAGGGTAGACTTGAAGCTGGGTTTTCCCAGTGCCAGTTAAATACCTGGCTTTCTGCACCAAAGTGGTTTTCAATACACATTTCCCCTTTAAATTGTTCCATATAATATTCCTACAGAAGAGGGTTGATATTTGATGCTGTTTTAATCCCAAATAGCTTTACAGAGCAGATGCATGTTTTTATTGTAAAGATTTTTCTTCTAAAAATGAGATCTGTTAATCCCAGTTAAGCAATATGGTCACAATAATTTAGGACATTAGGTCTAAAGTCAGAATTAGCATGACATTTGGCTTTGCCCACCTTAAAAATTTTTTTTTATATAACTTTATTTTTCTATGGAATGGAACAGAAGAAACATAAGGGGCTGCATATGATTAAACAGCTTTATTTAGCTTAGTTTGTGAAATTTGGGAGTAGAATCCCAAGGAGATACCTTAATTTAATTAAAGATGCCAATGATTGAATTTGCAATGCACTACATATAAAACATGTCATCAGCCACCAAGGTATGGCTTCTACCAGTAAACTCTATAAAGTAGACTCTATAAATATCAAAACAAATGCTTTTGATATTTTTATCATATTCTGATTTAATAAATATATTGATTAAAGTGAAGCATTTGAGCCTTTCAATGGAAAGAGGGGAGGACTGGTTTTTAGATCTAGAATTGGCAAGCAAACAATCAATAATAAGCCATACTAAAACCAGGGGTGGGGGGGAACTTCTGTCCCCAGGCTTTCGAAGACATATACATTGAGCAGCGCAAGACTATCAAGACCGTACTGGAATACGCAGACAAGGTCTTCACCTACATCTTTATTTTAGAAATGCTTCTGAAGTGGGTAGCTTATGGCTTTCAAGTCTATTTTACAAATGCCTGGTGCTGGCTGGATTTCCTCATTGTTGATGTAGGTATTTTTTTTCTCTTTAACCAATTAATACATTGTAGCATGAATTTTTATAAGAATCATTGGATATACAATAAACTCACTACTTTCAGAAAAGGAAAACTTCTGCTTTCAGCTGGGTGAATGGTGTTCAGTAGAATTGCCACTGAGCGGAGTTCCCTTGGTGAAGCAGAACTTCTGGAGCCAGAAATCTACAGAGAGGTAGAAGTCTGCCCCTATCAGCAGGAAGCTTGAAATGAGATGTGACAGGACATCTGTAGATCCACAAAAATTAAAAACTTTCTTATTTCCTTGATAATATTCGTGGAAGGAAGTAAAGAATGGCCAAGCATTTCTCCCCACTTCGCTACCTTTGCTCATTTCAGCCATCTCAAGAGTGATATCTGATTCCTTTTCATCTAAGCACGTGAGCAGTGGATAGGAACAGGTGGGCAGGCACGGGGGGGGGGGGGAAGTCCACTCTTGTGCAAGTAGGACCAAGGGATACTTTACTCCATCCTCTTCGGAAAGGAAAAAAAGATACAAAGCTCAAGAGATCTAAAGGTTCAAAACTTCTATCTTTGGAAAGAGAAAGAAAGAGGGAGAGAGGCAGGACAAGAACAAGATGGTGTTGGAGGAAGGTCTAAAAGAAGTGGACCTTAACCATGAACCGCAAAAAGTAAGACTGCACATTCTAGAACAGTTAAAGCAGGGGTGTCAAACTCACGTCACGGCGGCGTCACGTGATGTATCGGGACTTTTCCCCCCTTCTCTAAACCAGGCAGGGGCGGGGCCAGCACGTGATGCATCCGGACCGCGGGCCGTGAGTTTGAGACCCCTGAATTAAAGAAAGTCAAAGTAACTTTGTTTCTAGTTTCATATGTGCAGATTCTGATTTATATAATTCTCTTTTTTCCATGCATCTTTGAACCTTATTACCCAAGATGCTTCCAAACAAGAGCAGACCATACAATCTTATTTTTCTTTTGTACTATTTTTAGGAAGAATATTTTTAACATCATGTCTGTGACTTCAGCCATGTTTTAGGAATATTTTCCCCAGCAGCCTCTCATTTCACAGGAGGCTGATTAATCTGAAAGGAAAAGGTTTTCTATTTTTTAAACAATATTTATCACATTTATATAGCCGCCCATCTCACATGAAAGTGACTCTGGGCCACCTACAGCACTTAATTAATAAAGACAATCACATAAAAACTTCACAATTAAAATAACAAAAAGGCACATAAAACAGGGGAGGAGTAATATTAACCGCAGTAAGGGAGCTATCACAAAAGCCATTGCAAAATCTCCTTCAGCCCTTGGGACCTCCAGGCCTAATAACATTGCCAGGGTCTTGAGAGACTTGCAAAATGTTGAGAGGGATAAACGGTTACCAGTATAAATGATTATGATTGCCAGTAAGTTTAACTTATAATTAATACTTGATTTATTGTTTCGACTCCCAGGTGGCTTTTCCTCTAGCACATGTCTCAAGCTCATATTAGTTACAGAAGACAGCACTATAGATTTTAGCTCACCTTAATCATTCTCTCATTTCTGTGACTTACCAGTACGGACTATGGGATTCCTATCTATCCTACGCACTTGGGCGAAGCAAAGGGATAAAGCTGGTGTGCTAAAGCAGATAGGCAGAGCAGGCGGTATAAAAAACACAGGATTTGGAAGAGAGAAGTTATCAGAGTTTGTTGCAGAAAATTAAATCCAGAAAGCACACACAGGCAGACTGATTTTAGCAGGATTGATTTAAATAAGAAACTTCTTTATATATAAGAATAACAGATGAGTATTTACAATACCAGTAGCAGAATTCTTCTTTAACGTAGCAGCAGTTACAGACAAACACACAGGCAGGAGAGAACAGTTTCATTTCAGAGTTCAGAGTTGACTGAGCCACGCCCAGCCTTCTAGCTTCAGTTTCGATTCTCTGCACAGATTCAGATGTGTTTAGATCTCATTGGCTGACTTAGTTGCTATGCCTATTCATTGGCTGACCTTGTTACCATTGGCTCTCCCAGTTCATGAATAATCTGACAGAAGTAACCTCCTCAGGGATTGAGCACTTGCCATTTCAAATGTCCTGGTGAGGACATTATAGTTCTAGTTCCTGCAAGCAGGAGTCAGGAACATGTCAAAAACTGAAAGGAGTGAGCCAGAAATACTTAGGGGTTGGTGACTCCTCCATCATTCCATAAGAGGTGGTTTATTGAGTAAT
>QLTV01001483.1:1811948-1833642 GCA_003457575.1 Thermophis baileyi
CCCCCCACTCCGCCCCCGCCCTCCCCATGTATCTTTGGTTTTAACGTTTGTTTTTAACTTTTTATGTTTTAGCTTTTATGTAACTGTAAGCCGCCCAGAGTTACCCTATGGTAAGATGGGTGGCCAGTAAATTTATAAACAAACAAACAAATAAACAACATAAGATGGTCTAATTCCATAAGAGAATAGTGCGAGATGAACAAAAAAATAATTTCTACCTGTCCATTGTAACTGTTTCCTGCACAAATCCATTTGAACTTCAGTTGTGGTAATTTGGCCAGGATGAATTATTTTTTTTATATTGAGATATTGGTCAAATTGCTCATTTAGGACAACAGAAGACATAAACTAGCACAAGGTTGAAAAGCAGAAAATTAATAAAGCTGGTAAAAATATCTATTGCTGTATCTTCCTATAATTGATTCAGATCTGCCAACTGACTTTATGAGAAGTAGAAGTTTGGAGCAAAATTTGGATTAAACTTTGGAGTAAATAGAGAACCAGTTTGGTCTAGTCCATGGGTGTCAAACTCGCAGTGTCACGTTGCCATCACGTGACATATCACGACGTTTTTTCCCTTCATGGAGCTGGGGTGGGCATGGCCTGTGTGTGACGCATCCGGCCCGCGGGCCACCAACACCCCTCTCTAAGGCTACCAGGCTAGAAAGCCAGAGGCTGTGAGTTTTAGTCTTTGGTTTAGCCATGAAAGCCAGCTGGGTCACCTTGGGCAAGTCATTTTCTCTCAGCCTTACTCACCTGCAGCATTGTTGTTGTGGGGAAAATAGGAGGAAGGTGTGTTGGATATATTTGCTGCCTTGAATTATTTGTAAAAATAATAAAGGCAGGCTACAAATAAATAAATATAAAAATTATAAGCTTCAGAGTAGGACCAAAGATTTCTTAACATGCTGACTATTATTCACACAGTAAAGTACTTTCTTTTCTTTTTTTTATTCATGTGTAGGTCTCTATCGTCAGCTTAACAGCAAATGCCTTGGGCTACTCTGAACTTGGTGCAATTAAATCTCTTAGGACTTTAAGAGCTTTAAGACCTCTGAGAGCCTTGTCACGGTTCGAAGGAATGAGGGTAAGAAAAATATGAAAAAACATATGCTTGAAGCAAATTATTTTCTTAAAGGTATACTACAAATGTGTATCTCAAAGCCACTAGTTTAAATTTCATTTAGAGTGGCCCTGGGCAACATGCTTCTTCTATTCCCTTAGCCTCTAGGCAACATGAGAGAAGTAATTCCAGTATATCTAGGCAGTGTCTGAAGGCAGTTATTTACCCCATTGTCAGATTCTTTATTTTCATTTAAATCACAGCTCTGAAATGGTGGGTATCCCAGACTCAAAAAAGCAAGCAAAAAAGGGCTAGCTAAAATTGTGCTACGTTTAATCCTGTCTGTTGTATCCTTGCCCCACATTTTTTAAAAAATACATCATTTAAAGAAACTCCTTGATTCGAAAAATCAAGAGGTTGCATGGAGACCTGCTCCATGGTTGATGGCCAACCCAAATCCTTGGATTAAATGTATATTTACCGACAACGAAATAAAGGGAGACTAGTATAGATCTATTTCAAGCTATTTAGCTCTCGTCAGCTAGCCATACCCTTCTGTGATTCGAACCCGGGCTACTTACATATTAGGTAGATGTATTAACCTCTAAGCCATGGGCTCTCCTCACTTTGTCGGCTATACCAGGAGAGAGATTAAGTGTTTTTTATTAGGGCAACCTGGTCTACCCAAATATGGGACAGAGCATACTGCTTCCGCTTTTGCCTTTCAGCCCCAATCCAGGAGCCTTCACAGGCAGTCGCTTTCGCGGCAGATTATTTTTGTGTTAAATTTATATTTACCGACAAAGAAATAAAGGGAGACTAGTATAAGCTAAGCGAGCCCATGGCTTAAATAGGCGTTAATACATCTACCTAATATGTAAGCAGCCCGGGTTCAAATCCCAGAAGGGTATGGCTAGCTGACGAGAGCTAAATAGCTTGAAATAGATCTATACTAGTCTTCCTTTATTTCTTTGTTGGTAAATATAAATTTAACACAAAAATAGTTTGTCGCAAAAGCTGTGAAGGCTCCTGGATTGGGGCTGAAAGGTGAAAGTGGAAGCAGTGTGCTCCGTCCCATTAGGTTGCCCTGATAAAAAACCACCAAATCCTTGAAGTTCATATCCCAGCCAGGATATATATTAGCGAGAAATAACCATGAACCAATTATTTCCAGATTAGTTCCACAGATCTATCTAGCCCTTTTTGCTACTAGTAAAGAAAATAACTTAAATATTTGGAGAGCTCATATGCATATGTTTCCAGGCTAACTCGGAACTGCAGCTACTTGCTTTCTTGATGTGTTGTCAAGGTAACATATTAAGCGGCTGGAAAATTATTTTTCATAAGCCTCTGTTGCTTCATTATGGCACCTGGACTGTCCTTCCCACTTGGCTACAGAGACTATAAGGAGGAGATGATTGAGCAATGTAATGATGATAACATTGAGGGTTATTTGATATTTAAATGCTAATATTTCCTTAGAATTCATTTTCCTCTGACTTGCAACTTGGTTCTCTAAATGTGTAAGAAAAGAGTATTTTTAGGGTTAGCGTACTGATAGGGTATTGCACTGGAGCTTCAGTACATGTTCTACCACATGTTATGGTCCTTCCTCTTCAATTTTGTGAAGCTAAATTTTGGAAAATCTTTCTTCTTTAAATCTTTCCCTAAATTTGTAATTTTCTTTGTTCAAACCAGTGTTTATACATGAGTCCTGATTTTTTTCCCCATAATCTATTATTACCATTACTGCCTTCAGCTGAGATTAAATTGTGGCACAAAATGGCCAAGAAGCAAAACTGTGAATTAGAAATTCCCCTTTTCATGTCTCACTTTAGCAAATATGTTTTCACTTTTTTGGCTTCATGTGTTTATTTCTTTGTATTACAGGTAGTGGTGAATGCTCTCTTGGGAGCAATTCCATCTATCATGAATGTGCTTCTTGTATGTCTTATATTCTGGCTAATCTTTAGCATTATGGGAGTGAATCTGTTCGCTGGCAAGTTCTACCACTGTGTTAACACCACAACTGGGGAAATGTTCAGCACTGATGAAGTTGACAATCAGACTGAGTGTGAGAATCTCATCGAAAGAAATGAAACAGCCAGATGGAAAAATGTAAAAGTCAACTTCGATAATGTGGGTCTTGGCTACCTCTCTCTGCTTCAAGTAGTAAGTAGTTATTCTGCTGTATATAACCTATATACTTATAAAATAAGCTTGTGAAAGTTCATTATATACTATAATATAAAATTCAAGGGATTATATAACTATTTAATAATAGAAAGTTATTCTTTCTATGTTAAAATTTGAACAACACAAGCATTTTATTTCCTCTCTTTAGCAGGTTTTTCTTTTATTAGAAAATTCCATCAATGTGAACTGTCAGTCACTTTACAAATGATTCAGCTGCCAGGTTTTGAAATGGATTGATTTAAATCATAGGTGGCATCCCTTAATCTTTTTCTTCTAAGCTCTTCTCTAAAATACACCTGTTAGTAAACTTTTTGTGTGCCATATAAATCGTATCTTATACATGAACTAAAATGATCATTAGTAAAATGCAGATGCACCTGTGATAAGTCGTTTATTTATTTCACTACACATCAAGCAATCTCACTCACCCCTATTTAATAAAGGAAATTATCCATAACCAGAGAAGAGACAATTGGATAGAGAGAATGGCCGTTTTTCAGAGCTGTACTAGTCTAGCAATGGAGGCTAAACAGAACGCAACTCTGGGTGAAATTCAACACAGCCTGATGGGAAATTACCTGTCTTTTTTACTTCTTGTAACACAATCTGGTACCAACTCCTCAAGAATTCTTCCAAATAGAATATATGTGGGTTGAAAGGCTGGATGGACATCAGGTATGCAGCTGTAGATTCACGAAATGTAACTGGCAGGGGGGCATGGAGTCTTCTAAAAGACATTTACAATTTACACAACATGAACATTTAGGAATTATGTACTGTATGCTTTTAGTCCCTTGCTTAAAACATAATCGCCTGACTTCTGCTTGCAGGCCACCTTCAAAGGCTGGATGGACATCATGTATGCAGCTGTAGATTCACGAAATGTAAGTATGCTATTGGGTAGGGAAACCAGTATTGGACTGCAAAAATATGATTGACTACAAGATGGCAGAGAAGAGATACATAACATTTGCTTTTTTGGTACCATCTTGTAATTGCTTGGTAGCCCAAATGCGGTGGGTTTACTACATGGATACTTGCATCCATATCCTCCATAGCTACTCATCAGATCAGCAAGTGTTTCCCTAGAAGTGTTTCCGATTCTTTTTCAAATTAAGGCTAGTAAAGTAGGATTAAAGCAAACTTGCCATTGATCATAGTGTTTGTCTGCTTTTCTTTTTCAAAGAGGCAAGGTAGGTAAGATGCTGGGATGAGAGATAGGAGTGAGCAGGTTATGGCTGGAAGACACTTCTGTGTGCTTGTTTGGTTGTTTGTTTCCCAGTGTATTTTACCTTAGGGGAGAATTTAAGAGGTAAGAATGGAGTCATAACCTCTCCCCCGAAACAGGAAAAACAGGGGTGGAAATTTTTAAGAGATAAAATGGATGCCATAAAGGCTTAAGGCACCCATTTTTGCTATTAAATCTTCCAACCCTTGCCCCACTCCTTCAGTGTAAGCAAAGATTTAAAAAATGGGTCTCTCAAATACTCCAGTGTGCCTAAAGCCCAAGAGGAAATACAGGAATCCTTTCCTATCAAAGGATAATAGCACTTAGACAATAGCACTTAGACTTATATACCGCTTCATAGTGCTTTACAGCCCTCTCTAAGCGGTTTACAGAGTTAGCATATTGCCCCCAACAATCTGGGTCCTCATTTTACCCACCTCAGAAGGATGGAAGGCTGAGTCAACCTTGAGCCGGTGAGATTTGAACCGCCGAACTGCAGCTAGCAGTCAGCTGAAGTAGCCTGCAGTGCTGCACTCTAACCACTGCGCCACCTCGGCTCTTGTGACTGGGAGTAATGAGAACATATTGCCCTATGCTAGTTATAAAAATAGCAATGTATCTTTTAGTCCAGTTTGATGGTCAACCAGTGCAAGTAAAAAAGAAATAATTCAATCCAGTCATACTCTGCTGTTTAAAAAATCAGATTATCTTAGCCGTACATAATTCTCAAATGTTTTCATTAGAATGAAGACTCTAATTTTTTCATTGCAGTACATAGCAATAGCAATAGCACTTAGACTTATATATCACTTCACAGTGCTTTACAGCCCTCTCTAAGCGGTTTACAGAATCAGCATATTGCCCCCAACAATCTGGGTCCTCATTTTACCTACCTCGGAAGGATGGAAGGCTGAGTCAACCTTGAGCCTGGTGAGATTTGAACTGCCAAATTGCAGGCAGCTGGCAGTTAGCGGAAGTAGTCTGCAGTACTGCACTCTAACCACTGCGCCACCGAGGCTCAAATGAGTAACTGATGCAAAACATTCCCAGAATAGGAACTAGATGAATGCATATTTACGGTATTCATCTGTAGCAATAATACAGGTCAAGGATAGTTAAAATACAACATGATATAGATACGATAGAAATTAAGAAATAAAATCCAAAACATTTGCTTTGCACATTATTAAGATCAGTAAAAAGAATCTATTTCAGATGCCTTTTATCTGATAAGGTTTTCTATAATAATTTACTCTACTATCCTATTTCCGAGAAGCAAAAAGAAAAAAGAATCAGATGTCAAAAAAATACAGACACATACACACCAGTAGTGGGTTCTAAAACCCGTTGCTATTGGTTCTAAGAACCGGGCCGAACCGGGAGCAACCCACCGCTGATACACACATCAGCGTATACTTTTTGTTTCATTATACTTTTGTGTATATGTGTAAGTGCAGATAAGCAGTTTCAAGAAACCAGGTGAGTTACAGTTCCATAGCTACAAATTACACAACCTAATAGGAGATCTCCTTTTGTTGAAATGACTCTTTTCCAAGAAAACAGTAAAACTCTTTCCCAATGATTGGTCCCAATGAAAAACTGGCTACGTGCTTAAAGCTAACATTTTAAAATGCATCAGCACATTGTGAGCATCATAATTAGCAGACTGTATAGGCAGCCTTCTATCTCATCAAGAAAGTCTGTTTCATTCATTTCCATTCAGTTTCTTCTCACTTTCTCCTAAGCTCAGAATGTGTCTTTCTTTTTAGCTATTTCTTTGAATATAAACACCTCAATTGTCTATTAGCAAAAGCCATGTACTCTAGCATGAAATCTACATCAGTGGATTTTAGAGAGGAGAGCAAATAGAGAAAAGTGAGTAATAACTGAGAAGATAAATGCTTTAGTTGAATAATAGCAATAGCAATAGCACTTAGACTTATATACCGCTTCATAGTGCTTTACAGCCCTCTCTAAGCGGTTCACAGAGTCAGCATATTGCTCCCAACAATCTGGGTCCTCATTTTACCCACCTCGGAAGGATGGAAGGCTGAGTCAACCTTGAGCCGGTGAGACTTGAACTGCCGAACTGCAGCTAGCAGTCAGCTGAAGTAGCCTGCAGTGCTGCACTCTAACCACTGCGCCACCTCGGCTCTTATAATTGTACATAGATACTCTATGTAAAGTTAAAATAAAAATTGGACAAACCCTTCTCTATGGCTGTTCTTAATAACGGTATCATATAAAGACTAAATATGGTAAGGCTTGACCCAGGGTTCATACTTCATAAAAATAATATCCATACATATTATAGAATTGAATATATTTTTCCACACAGTTTTCTATTTCTAAATTTGTTTCCCTTGCAGGTGGAACAACAGCCACATTATGAGGATAATCTTTATATGTATCTTTATTTTGTCATCTTTATTATCTTTGGATCCTTCTTCACTTTGAATTTATTTATTGGTGTCATCATAGATAACTTCAATCAGCAAAAAAAGAAGATAAGTATTCTATCACGGTGATTTCAGCAGACTATCAAAGGTTTTATTTTAACAAAAACATTGTGCTTTGTGTAATTCTTCTGATTTTTCTTTCTTTCAAGTATCAATTATTATTCCAATGTGTACAACCTAAAATAAGTTGTAAACATTAATTGCCACTGTAAAAAAGGAGCATATAGTATGTTAAAACCAATACATGAAATGAAAGATTTCCATCATGAATTAGTTTTAAAGGTGGGAGATATAAACAATTACATTGTAAGATAATGCACTACTTCATATAAATATGCATAAAATCTCATAAATCTAAATAATAAATAGTTACTCTTGGTAATGACTTTCTGGAAACTAACAAAAGATGAACACTTCTGGAAGTCATTTGGGATATGATCCTTTTCCATAATTATCTTTTTTATCATGCTTTTCATTTTTCAATATGGGCTTTGGGTTTTGTTTTGTTTTGGTTTTTTAGCTGTTGAAGGTACTTGTATCATGAGAGCTGAAAAATATTTTTTTTCAATTGTTCATTTATTTACTTCTTAACCTGGATGTTTTACTATCTTTGAGTTTTTATCCAACTATGGATGTTTTTATTTTATGGTATTTTATTTTGATGTAAGATACAGGAAATTTAGACAAAAATTTAATACACGATGATAATGATGGCGACAGAAATGATGGTGGCAATGCTGAGAGACTACTGTAGTAACTATACTTTTTTCAATCTGCTGTAACTTTGCTGAGATTAAATTCCTGACCCTAGCTGAACTATGGAAGAAGGATGCACTGTTCTCTAGCCATTAGGGAGCTACCCCTAATGAAGGGAAGGGCAAAAGATGGGTGTACTTCCAGATTGAAACTCTGCACATTTGTACATCCATGCACACAACATCAACACTTGTACAAAGGAGCAGAGCTTGTATTTGGGGTTGCTTCCAATAGCAATAGCAATAGCACTTAGACTTATATACCGCTTCATAGTGCTTTACAGCCCTCTCTAAGCGGTTTACAGAGTTAGCATATTGCCCCCAACAATCTGGGTCCTCATTTTACCCACCTCAGAAGGATGGAAGGCTGAGTCAACCTTGAGCCGGTGAGATTTGAACCGCCGAACTGCAGCTAGCAGTCAGCTGAAGTAGCCTGCAGTGCTGCACTCTAACCACTCTTCCACCATTTGCCCCTCCCCCAGGAAAGAGATTGCCCATCAAATAAAAGTCAATATATAGAAAAACAGAAAGAAAAAGAGAATGGAAATACCTGGTTGTAACTAGTTTTCCTTTCTCCTTTTTACTTTGGAGGTCAAGACATCTTTATGACAGAAGAACAGAAAAAATACTATAATGCAATGAAAAAACTGGGCTCCAAGAAACCACAGAAACCTATACCCAGGCCAGCAGTAAGTGTTATGTGTGTGTGTTTTTCATCGTTCTCACTGTTTTTTGAAAATGTGTGCTAGAGTTGGAAAACAATTTACACCTTATAATCCCCCAAAATCTTTTTAAATTAGTAACTGAGGAAGGGTTGGGTTCAGAAAAAATAATATATCTTTTAAAAATTAATGTTTTTATGAACAAAGCCTTTAGTTAAGTAACTGAGATGGACAACGGATGACATCATATGGTTATTTTCCATTTTGGAGAGTTGCTTCTTCTTTTCTTAAACTATGTTAAACCTATTTAGGGATTATGCCAGCGGTCCCCAACCTTTTTGGCTGCATGGACCGGTGATGGTGGCTCACGGCGGCAGCAGCAGAGGGGAGGGGACAGGTTTGCACGCTCAACCTAATCCCACGCATGCGCAATGAAGCTTCACTTGCTTGTGCAGCCCTGTTCCCAACAGGCCATGACCCAGTAGCAGACTGCTGTTTGGGGGTTGAAGACCCCTGGATTACTCTACAGTTTTCAATGGTTTCTAGCTTAGACACTTTGGAAAAAACATGTTACAGATTTCCAATAATTATGCCACCAAAATTATGCAGTACAATTGGAAGAGCTCTGAAGGCTATGTTCCTTATATTTAAATGAGTTTGGGGCTGACCAAACCAATCTAGCATTAACAAATCTAAACAGGGTTACAGCATAATTGTTATGGTATTCCTATCTGATTCAGGTATTCAATGAGACTGTGAAATCCCACAGGAAAGCTATTAATGGATTTGCTTCATAATGCTTCATATTTCATAACTTCACACTTATGGAGTGTTAACTGACTTTCCGGGAACATAGTGGTATTCTTTTCTTGTTGCACCGTCTGTCTATGCAGTTTGACTAGTATACTGCAGAATGAGTTTATAGAAGTTTCAGATCATAAATGATAATTATATAGATTACAATTGTCTATAAATGATCATGAGATACATGAATAATCCTTATTTTTTTTAACTACAGAACAAATTTCAAGGCATGGTCTTTGATTTTGTAACAAAACAAGCCTTTGACATCAGCATCATGATTCTTATCTGCCTTAACATGGTTACCATGATGGTAGAAACTGATGACCAAACTGATGCAATGGAAACTATTTTGTATCGAATTAATTTTATCTTCATCGTCCTTTTCACTGGAGAATGTGTCTTGAAACTGATTTCACTCCGCTATTATTATTTTACAATAGGCTGGAATATTTTTGATTTTGTGGTTGTCATCTTATCTATTGTAGGTAAGAAATTTGTCATTGTAGTAAAAGATGTAACATATTATAAATGAAAACAATGAGAAATTAACAGATGATTTTAATATTTAAAATAGGTTTCATTCTTTACGTTTTCATACAAGATTGTAATTACATTCTAATTAAAGTTTTAAATCTGCATTTCAGATTAATAGGCATTTAATGTTTGTTTATAGGTATGTTCCTCGCAGAGATCATTGAGAAATATTTTGTGTCCCCCACCTTGTTCCGAGTAATCAGAGTGATCCGACTTGCCCGAATAGGTCGAATCCTGCGTCTAATCAAGGGGGCAAAGGGGATCCGCACTCTGCTTTTTGCCTTGATGATGTCTCTCCCTGCCTTGTTTAACATCGGTCTCCTCCTTTTCCTGGTCATGTTCATCTACGCCATATTTGGAATGTCCAACTTTGCCTACGTGAAAAGAGAAGTTGGTATTGATGACTTGTTCAATTTTGAAACTTTTGGCAACAGCATGCTCTGCCTTTTCCAAATTACCACCTCTGCTGGCTGGGATGGCTTGCTAGCGCCCATCCTAAACAGTGGGCCTCCAGATTGTGACCCTGAGATAGACCATCCGGGTAGCTCAGTCAAGGGAGACTGTGGCAATCCTTCGGTTGGGATTTTCTTCTTTGTCAGCTACATTATCATCTCATTTTTAGTTGTAGTAAACATGTACATTGCTGTCATTTTGGAGAACTTCAGCGTGGCTACCGAAGAAAGTGCTGAACCTTTGAGTGAGGATGATTTTGAGATGTTCTATGAAGTCTGGGAAAAGTTTGATCCAGATGCAACCCAATTCATAGAATTTGCCAAACTCTCTGATTTTGCAGCCTCTTTGGATCCTCCTCTTCTAATACCAAAACCAAACAAAGTTCAGCTTATTGCGATGGACCTGCCCATGGTGAGTGGCGATAGAATTCACTGCCTTGACATCTTATTTGCTTTCACCAAACGTGTCTTGGGTGAAAGTGATGAAATGGATGCCCTCCGTATTCAAATGGAAGACCGGTTTATGGCTGCCAACCCTTCAAAAGCCTCTTATGAACCAATTACCACCACATTGAAACGAAAACAAGAGGAAGTATCCGCTCTTATTATTCAGCGAGCCTTTAGGCGCTACCTCTTAAGACAAAAAGTTAAAAAAGTTTCCTGCATGTTTAATAAAGATAGAATTAAAGAAGGCAACGACACAGTTATCAAAGAAGATATGATCATTGATAAGCTAAATGAGAATTCTACCCCTGAAAAAAACGATATGACTCCCTCCACCACCTCTCCACCTTCCTATGATAGTGTTACAAAGCCCGACAAAGATAAATATGAGAAAGACAAATCAGAAAAAGAAGATAGAGGTAAAGATGTCAGGGACTGTAAAAAATGAGCAAAATGAATTATTCCTGTATGACAAATTGTTTACAGCTTGAGAAAGTAAAGTATTATTTCAAAAGGACTCCTGTAGGAGGTTTATGCCAAACTGACTGTTTTTGCACACTTAAGCAGACATACACACACATAAAAATATCTATAAATATCTATATATGTATGTATATATATGTATGTATATATATATATATATACAAATGTTAGCTATATACTTAAGGTCAGTGCCTATTAACAAGATAGTGACCCCTTGTCAATTCAAATGCTGCTCTGTAAAACAGGATGGTACTTTTGACAGACGTCTCCTGTTGGCATTCCCAGCTGACACTGCTGAAGGGGAAAGAAAAATGGCTATCCAGACTGTAGGGATCAGTAAAAGAGGTGCAAACCTAGAATTGACCTGTGTTGATCATAAAACACTCAGAAACAATAATTGTATCCGCTCTTTGCATTCCAACTGCCACACGTTTGCCATATTTTTACAAAAACCCATGTTGGTGAAGTTGTCGTTTTTTTAATCCACAGGTTGTTTACTATTATATGTGACTATTTTTGTAAATGGGTTTTATGTTGTGGGGGTGGGGAGGGGGATTCCAGGGTCAAGGGGGGAATAGGAGGACCAGCAGTCCTGTCTGATTCTCTTGTAATGTATAGGCAGAAGTGATTTGCATGAAGGCATGCTGCACTTGTAGACCATGCATGGAAACAAATAGGACTTCTTTGCACAAGAGTTTCAAAGACTTCTGTGTTTCAGGATGGCTCCAGATTCCAAGGTGCTTAAAAATAATATAGATCTTTATGTCTCATCCTGATAATTCTTATGTGCCTGTAAGTCTCATAAAATCAACAGTTGTTCAACTCATATGTTTTTCCTCCCTACTCCTTCCCCTCACCTCCTCCTCCAAACGATTCCATTATGAAGGTGACACGAACATTGACTATAGTGTACATTTATGCATAGATACTTGATCATCATTCTCACTGAGTTCAGGGGCCATACTTTAGAGGAAGAGCATATATAAATTGTACTCTTAATTGTAAAATTGGGTGGAGATATGGGAAGAATCGTCTTAAGAATCCTGGAGCATCCCTTACATTAATCTGGAGCAGGGGACGGGGGAAGTCGGACATCTGTAAGTTAGTTTTTACTTTCTCCTGCAGTATTGTTTAGCCATCTTCTACTCTCAGCAAGGTTGACATTGTATGTGTCAATGAGATAAAGCTGTCTATGTAAATAGTTACTTTAACCCTGTGGTGCATGTTTGAGCAAAGGAATAATGACCTGTGCACAATATTTATTGCATCAAATATGTACCACAATAAGTGTAGTTCGCAAACCTTGAACAGGAAAATATGATGTATTCTGTACCATTATAAGTAGTTTGGAGGCTATCACTGATGCATGTTGTTTATCTTGCCTTCGCTACTGTATTTTTCTTGGATTTGTTCAGAAATCTAATATGGGAAGCCATATGTTGGTGGTAAAAGTGAAACAAAATTGTTCAATCAGACATCATTCCTCATTTCATCAAGCAATAGTTTGCAGCTAGTGGGGGTGGGGGGAGGGGGGTGGAAGGGAGGGAGGGAAGCTTCTTGCTCTGCCCTGACTTCTTTTATTCTTCTCTGGAATTTTATGTGAGTATTATACAGTGCGTAGCCAGCTGTACACTTCATATTGCAAACAGCATAATCTGTTCAGAATAACTGGTTAAACATTTTCTAAGGAAAAAATATAAATAGTGTACAAATTTCATTCAGTTTTATTTTTCAGCATTTTGTACATAAACGACAAAACTGATTTTCAGGTTGATGTCACAGAAGGTCCTTTTATTCATAGCACTTTTTAATTGAAGAATTTCACAAAGTGGAAAAATACCGAAAGAAGGGTATAGGGAGAATGTTAGGTTTCTGGGTTGCTTTTTTTTTTTTAATTAGTACTGTATTTTTGCACACATCTTAATGTGATTTTTTCCAGACTGAGTCCAAAATGCACTTGCTTCCAAATAGCTATAACTTGTAATTGAAATGTGGTGGGAAAGATTTGTTTGAAATTCTAGCACTGCCTGCATCAGCAGTTAGTCTTATTATTCAACATCCTTAATCTTTTCCAGTGTTTGTTTACATAGACTATTATTCTTCTTATTGATTCATGCTGCACTAGAAGTCTTTTAAATATTATATGCGATTTCACAATTATTATTCCCCCCCCACACACACACACACACAAAATTAAGTAGCTAACTTGTATATCTGATCCCATCAGGACATTTTTTTGTATTCCATCTACAAAGAAAAATTAAATGTTAATTCCTCCTTTTACTGAAACTGTTGACTTTGTGTCTTGGTGAACTGCATGCAGGGAAAATGCTATTACCATAAAGAACGGTAAGCCACACTACAGTTGAGCCAAAAGAATAAAGACTTCTTTTTTTATTTTATTTTATTTCATGATTCTGTCATTTTTTATGTGCTTTCTGGCCTTAAATATGTGCTCATAAACTTAATAAAAATAAAAACAAATTGATGTTTCAATCGTAAATACATTTCCGGGGGCTTGTAGCATATTTGTCAGTGGATTGACCCTGAACATGAATCCATTTCTCAGTCATAAAGCATAGAATAACTTACCATATTGCCATCAACTCCAAAGTAGTAGTACCTTTGAGAACAGGTTAGTTTCACTTTTGAAAAATCAGATCCTCATGTTTCTCTCCAGGTTGGATCATACACATAGACCACATTCTAATGTTTCATCACTTGACATGATGACTTTGGAAGGGATTCATGAATTGATTTCATTGGGATGGACTGTATCTGCAGTAGTATGAAAGTCCTAGCCACACAATTTGTTGATTTATCTGTATGTTATAACATTATTGACCACTTCAGCTGAAAAGCTATCCAAACCATAAGCTGAATAAAGAAGAATAAAATTCCTGCCAGCAGCCAACTAAAGCAAGGGGGGGGGAAGGTGAGGAAGGAAGAACAACATATATCACACTGCAATTCTTAAAAATTGCAATATTCATAAGGATCAGCAATAAGTGGAAAAAAATTCAGAAAGAAGATCAAAATTGTTTCTGCTGGTCTTCCTGTACAATATAACCAATAGAATAGCCATGCTGACAACTCTAAATTTAGCTGGGAAATGTTTGAGGCATAATTGTCCCAACTGGGCAAAAAAAAAAAAAAAAGAACTTCAACTTGCAATGACAAACTGATAACACATGCATATGAAAAGGAACCCAGAAATGCAAAAATATGTGTGTGTGTGCATGTGTGCGCGCGCACAAGCTTTTATACTCTAAGTACTTTTATTATTATTCTATGTGAAATAACTGGGCAAAAAATCTTTCACATGACAGTAATTATTTTTTTATGTATAGAGACCGCATTCATATTTTCTTATTCCAGCTAGTATCTTGATTAATTTAACATTAGTTAAAACAAGTCTTGCAAGACATTTTTGATTGGGTATCTTCCTTAATAGATTCTGAAATTGCTATAGACATGATCTATTGTGACTTCATCAAAGCATTTCACAGCTACCCCAGAGCATACTGATTAGCAATCTAGTTAATATAGGTGGGATGACATGACAATTAAGAGGCTAATTCCTTGAAAGTCGTACTTGAATGCTCATCAGCAGATGAAAAGGATCTCAAGACATGGTCCAACAAATATCAGTCCTGGGTCCTCTACCCATCATTAATAGCAATAGCACTTAGATACCACTCCATAGTGCTTTACAGCACTCACTGAGCGGTTTGCAAATGTCAGCATATTGCCCCTAACAATCTGGGTCCTCATTTTACCAACCTTGGAAGGATAGAAGGTTGAGTCAACTTTGAGCCGGCCAGGATCGAACTCCTGGCTGTGGGCATCATTAATTATTTGGATAAAGAAATGGAGGGAATGTTTAGCACAGGGGTGTCAAACTGGATTTCTTCGAGGGCCGGATCAGCATTGTAGTTCACGGGCCGGCTGGGGGGAGACAGAACGGATGCCTCCTGCAGCACCCTGCCGGCCAAAATGGGGCACGGGGGCCCCCACAGAGGTGGGTTCCTCCTTCGCACCGGTTTTATAGAACCGGTAGCAAACTGCTGGTGACATCACAGATCCGGTTCTGTCGGTGCCGGTCCATGGACGCCGCCATCTTTTGGGGGGGGGGGGATTTTTTTTTAATTTTTTTACTATTTTTTTTCTTCTGCACATGCGCAGAAGCCAAGTCCCCGGCACTGCACATGCGCCGCCATCTTGTTTTTGGCTTTTGGCGGGGGGGTTGTGAATTTTCACCACTGTGCATGCGCATGCACCCGCTCCCGCATGGCACGGCCATGCGGCGCGCAATGCGCATGCAGCCACACGGCACGGGAGGAAGCGAACCGGCAGTGAGGTAAGTTAGAACCCACCCCTGGGCCCCCGCACCCTGTTTTGGCCAGCACAGTTCTGCAGGAGGCTGTACAGGCTGAAAACGGCATGGGGGGGTGGCCCCCCTGTCCCCTGTTTTGGCTGGCAGAGTGCTGCAGGAGGCCGTCCAAGCTGAAAACGGGGCACAGGAGGGCCATGCACGGCCTCCCTCACCCCGTTTTGGCTGCCAGAGGCACCACAGGCCAGTCCTTTGCTATTTCCAGGCTGGCCCCGCGGGCCAGATTTAAGCACCCCATGGGCCTTGAGTTTGACACCCCTGGTTTAGCAAGTCTGCAATTGGTACAAAAGTGGATGGGATAAACAAAGAAAATATCTTGAAAGGTTAGAAAAATAGTAATGAAATGTAATGGAAACTATTCCAAAGGGTTTTATTTAGTAAACTAAAATAAATGTGCATTATAGAAGAACTATTAATGCAATGTAGCATCAAGTTTGCAACTTATATTTAATATGTATAGGTTTCAAATACCATAATTTAAATAAAAACACTTGACATTGCACATTCCCTTAACCATTCTGTCAGGTAGCAAGGTTACCTATATTATCTAAACACCCATAAAAACCCAAAGGTGTTTTTTCAAAAGGCAACTGGACTTTCTTTGTTTTTCCTTCAAGATGTTTTGCTTCTCAGAAAAAGAGAACTGACGAAACTTCTTGGATGAGAAACAAAACATCTTCAAGGAAAAACAAAGAAAGTCCCGTTGCCTTTTGAAAAAACACCTTTGGGACAACCATCAACTGGATGACTGAGAATCTCCATAGATATCCATAAAAATGTTAACAGCTCCTATAAGGTAAACTTCTCATGACTTCATGGATACATCCAGATAGTTTTCCCTGCTACAATACATTCTGGGATTTCCCCCTCAAAATCACAGTTCTAATCTATAGCTTAAAATCCCAGCCAAGTACTAATCAGGTGTGACTGTGCTTAGCTTCCCAAACATGGTTGGTCAGGTGTAGCGGTGAAATCTACTTACCTTCCCTAGCGGTTCGGAAGCGCTCGCTCCGCTCGCTTTTTGACCCGCGTTCCGCTCGCGCACGGGCTTTTTTACCCTCTGCGCATGCACAAAGCATTCTGCTCATGCACAGAGGGTAAAAAACAAGAAAATGGCGATGTCCAGGTGGGTGGGCGGAGTCTCGCGCTGCCGTTGCTACCGGTTCTCCGAACCACTGGCGGGCACCGCTACCGGTACGCCTGTACCAGGCCGAACCGGTAGCATTTCACCCCTGGTCAGGTGCTGCTGTTTGAAGTAAACTATTATCTGGCTACCATTATCCACAATGTGAGGGCTAAAATATCTGACCGGTGGTGTAAAAATAGCATACTCAAATGTTAGTCTATCATTTTTCTGAGTTAGCTTCCAAATGATAGGTTTTTTTGACAGGCCACCTCCTCTGACTCTTAAAAATGTACTGTATATGGTTTATTCCATATTTAGCTGGAATGCATTAACTGCTTCCTACCTGTATGTGTTGTTACAGCAATGAGCAATAAAGACTTTTTTTTCAGGCTTTATCAGTGATAGAATTTGATTTTTCAGCCATACCATTAGAAGTTACATGTTGTTGTTTTTCCACCACTGATAAAACCCTGAGAGAAATGTTGCATTTCTCATGTAGAAATTAATCTAAATGCATCCTCTACTGCAGCGGTTCTCAACCTGTGGGTCGCGACCCCTTTGGGGGTCGAACGACCATTTCACAGGGGTCGCCGCGCGCGTTAGCCCGCCATCTTGGTGCCACCGTCACTGCAGGGGTGAAAAGGTCCCGGTTCTGCCGTGCTTGCGGGTCGCCGGACAGCTGGTAGCCCGGATGCTGCCATTTGGGTTCTTCTACCCTCTGCGCATGCGCAGAATGCTTTGCGCATGCGCAGAGGGTAAAAGAACCCAAATGGCAGCGTCCGGGCGAAGTCTCCTGCTTCCGTTGCTATCAGCTGTTTGGCGACCCGCAGGCAAGCCCGAACTGGGAGCATTTCACCCCTGGTGCCACGCCCCCTTTGTCACCTCATCCCACACGGGGAGGGGGCGGGGAGGGGGTCACGGTGGCGGGGGTCGCAGCGGCGGGGGGGTCGCGGCACTAGAAAGGTTGAGAACCACTGCTCTAGGGGGGTCGCGCCATTAGAAAGGTTGAGAACCACTGCTCTACTGAGTTTCCTCCCTGAGAAACTGCTTTGCAAAAATTAGCCAAGCATTTCTGTTCTGAGAAATATAGGCAACATTAATAGCAAACCCATTGCATTGTAACATTGGGATATGATCACTGACTTTTCGCAGTTCCTATGGTAACCATAATTTCTGATCAACCACGAATAAGGTCACATGTAATATTCTTTTCTTTGCAAAAAAAATGTTGGTTGATAGGAAAATTAGGAAGGAGACTGCAATTTTCTTTTATTATTAATTACAGCAATTTAAATATTGAGCTATGTTTCTTTTTCCAAACAGGTACATGAGTACCACAGAATATTTCAAGTAAGGGTTTCAGTTACTCAAACCTTCAAACAATTCAGAAATAATGTGATGATGATATATCCAAATTCAACTTCAATACAGCTGAAGCTTAACTATTCCCAAATTTTTCCTCTGTATTTTTAGCGCAATTCAAAAATTCAGGTCAAATACTACTAAAAGGGTCCATGTACTCATTTGTGTTGAAGCTAAAATGAAATAAGAGTATTGTGGCACTATGAAGATGAGTGAAGGTCTAATGAAGTCATCTTTAATATCAGTTTTGGCTCAAGTCATCACTTGAAGGACTAGCAAGTGATGCATCGGTTATGACTGTGTCTATTACATTATCATGCCTGTATTACTTTTCAAGTGATCATTGACCAATTACTTTCAGATCTTCCCTGATCAGCTCTGCTTGCTGGCTTTTATTGCTCTGTTATGGTTTATGACTCAGATCAATTCTTCGGTTGTTCAATGTCCAATGACATCAAAGATTTGGACTACTCCATCTCCACCCAATCATGCTTATACAGGCCATAACTGGCACTTATGCTGCTCCCTCCCTTTCAGTTTGTTTCCTGGGACAGAGCGGTGATAATGATGCTAGCAGATCTGAGGAACATCCTTCTCCCACAAAAATCCTGTACAAATTATATGAGCTATTGAAGAGCTCTTCCCTATGACCCAGTTGTGATGGCCCAGTTGATGAAAATAAGAGAGAGGGCCTTCTTGGTGATCAAATCTAAATTGTGGCTTCTTTGCTTTGAGCCAACATTTCATGTTTTGGCAGAGAGCTTCAATTTTAGACGGAGATTAGTCTTTAGGAAACATCAGTTTTATCGGTTTTATTTGTACTGCTGCATTGATATTACTTAAAACTGTGTTAATTTTCTTTCTCCTCTTTTTTTTTAATTTAAATAAAAGTATTTTACTAATATGATTGCCTATTGTCAGCCACTCTAATAAATGTTGGCACACAGCAATTTACTTTTATATCCACTAGAGCCATTAATTATTTTAGCACTCCCATTACAATAATACGCTAAGGTATAAATAAACATTTACAGACAAGTCTAAAATACATTTGGACAAGAGCCTGACTATGAAATCAATCTTGGTCTAACTTATTTTAAGGATCTTAATTTCAGTCTCAAACAATAGCAATAGCACTTATAGCACTTAGATTTATATACCGCTTCATAGTGCTTTACAGCCCTCTCTAAGCGGTTTGCAGAGTCAGCATATTGCCCCCAACAATCTGGGTCCTCATTTTTACCGACCTCGGAAGGATGGAAGGCTGAGTCAACCTTGAGCCTGGTGAGATTTCCAGAAAATTTCCAAGACAGAAAACTACTGGAAGAGCTTTATTGGATTAGGCCAAAACTCCATTCCATCATGACTTCTCTTCTCATACAGGCATTTCACATGTTTCAAGGTAGCTCAACATCTACTGCAAAATTAAAATAACGCCTTGCATTTATTGTGGAGAAGCTTGTCAGATACGTAAGATATAACTACCATGGCTAAAAGGTAAAGGTAAAGGTTCCCCCGCACATGCGTGCTAGTCATTTCCGGCTCTACCATGGCTAGCAGCCTTTAATAACCTTTAAAGCCTTCAATGCTGGTGGCTACCACAACTTTTGAGAATAGATATAAATAGCAATAGCACTTAGACTTATATACCGCTTTACAGTGCTTTACAGCCCTCTCTAAGCGGTTCACAGAGTCAGCATATTGCCCCCAACAATCTGGGTCCTCATTTTACCCACCTCAGAAGGATGGAAGGCTGAGTCAACCTTGAGCCGGTGAGATTTGAACCGCTGAACTGCTGAACAGTCAGCTGAAGTAGCCTGCAGTGCTGCACTCTAACCACTGCGCCACCTCGGCTCTAGGTTGCCTCTTCTACTGGTTTTGTTTTGTATGACCATCTCTGAACTTACGCAGGAGAGTTGTTGTAGTTATAGGTTGTCCTCAACTTACAACCACAATTGAGCCCAAAATTTCTGTTGATAAGTGAGACAGTAGTTAAGTGAATTTTGCCCCGTTTTACGACCTTTTTTGCCATGGTTGTTAAGCAAATCACTGCAGTTGTTCAGTTAGTAACACAATTGTTATATGAATCTGGCTTCCTCATTGACTTTGCTTGTTAGAAGGTCGCAAAAGGCGATCACGTGACCCCAGGACACTGCAACCATCATAAATATGAGTCAGTGGCCAAGCGTCTGAATTTTGATCATGTGACCATGAGGATGCTGCAACGATCGTTAAGTGGAAAAATGGTCATAAGTCACTTATTCCAGCGCCATTGTAACGTCGAACTAAATGTAAATTATTGTAAGTTGAGGACTACCTGTTAAGATAGAACAACAAACTGGCTCTTGGCTTTGCAGGATGTTTTCATGGGGCAGGGAACCTGGCCGAGCACCAAAGAAGATCTTGCCATGTTCGGAGGAGATGCAGGACAGGTAACAATGCTAATGACAGGAATTTACCTCCTTAGAACAGTTTTGGATCCAGCCCTCTTCATATGGTTAACCTATCATAAATTCAAGAAAGGGTTAGGAGGTAAACACACACATAGAATACATTCAAACAGAGGTGGGCTTCACATAATTTAACAACCGGTTCGCCCAGAATCGAAAATGTGAGCGCTCGCGCGCACACCTTGTGCACATGTGCGCTGTGTCAAAAACACGGCAATTGTATAAGACGGGATAGCGCCAGGACGGGTGGGTGGGCCCAGCCGCTGGCCGTAACTACCAGTTCGCCCGAACCGGTCTGAACCGGCTGAATCCCACCCCTGCGGATTCAAAACTATATGCAGGTAAGCAGGCAGGCAGGAGACAGAACATTACATTGTTTTGAAAAGCAATTCTTTTTCAGTCTAAATTCTGAAAAATCCCATTGGACCTACATCTACAGCCAGATGTTTTGTGGCATTATTCTTCCTCTCGCAACGTGTGCAAATCATGGACTCTCAGGGGAATATAAAATGCAAACCCTCTTCATGCGTGGGAGAGGGAAAAGGGATCGCTTTTAATATGCGTGCACAAAATGTTCTCTCTCCCCACCCCATCACCAATCTCCACAACCCTGCCCTTCAGATTGGAGAAGGGGGGGGGACCTTTTGCTTCTGTAAATTGAAGCTTTGGTTCCCACCCAGCAACCCACTTTATTTATATATCAAATTTAGAAACCGCCCATCTCACTCACAGAGCAATTCTGGGCCGTGGCATTCATAACCAAAAGCGATCCCAGGAGTTGCCACGTTATCATTCCCTTTGAAGGAACACCATCAGGTTAGTGACACCCCCCCCTCCCCCGGCTATCGCTTTACCCTGAGAGCAAATTGGCAACAGAACAAAACTGTCCTTCTTTGCAAAGGTAAATCCTACCCACACACACACACACACACACACACACACACACAGACACACTGCACACAGAGATGAATTTTGATATTCATACCAAAGATGGAATCAAAAACTTTTTTGAATGAAGGTGAACATACGGGTCCCAGGATAATGTTGCAGGATCCAATCTAGGTCGGTCATTGGGACCAGAGGTTTTGTCTTCTGAGCTTTCGGACTCTTGCTGGAGCCCATCTTCAGGGAACTTCTCTCTAGCCTTCTTTCTTCTAACTAGCTAGAGAGAAGTTCCCTGAAAATGGGCTCCAGCATGAGTGAAAGCTCGGAAGACAAAACCTTTGGTCCTGGTGACCGACTCAGATTGGATCCTGCAAAAACTTTTCGTTGATTCAATTTAT
>QLTV01001483.1:1873131-1886044 GCA_003457575.1 Thermophis baileyi
AATCCTAGGAAGAAGAAAATTGGGCTTAAAATTAAAAAAAAAATAAAAATAAAATAAAAAAAGCCAAAAAAAGATGGCGACCGCATTCAGTGCTGGAAGTCACCTTCTGAGCATGCTCAGAAAAAAAAACAAAAAAAAAATCGGAAAAAAAATAAAAAAAAAGATGGCAGCCCCCACGGACCGGCAACCACCGATCCAGTTCGGATGACATCAATAGCGGGAACCGGTCCGAACCGGTAGGAACCCACCCCTGTCAGGGAGGCCATGTGCTGCCCTCCCAAGCTCTGTTTTCATTGGCAGAGGCACTGTGGACCAGTCTTTCGTTGTTTCTAGGGCAGCCCCACGAGCCAGATCTAAGCACCCCATGGGCCAGATCCGGCCCACGGGCCTTGAGTTTGATACCCCTGATCTAATCCATGCCAACAATGTGAATCTGCAGGCATCTGGATGTAAAGTGGAAAAGGACCTGTGATCTAACTCAGGTGCAGTTGATGTAGCGGTTAATTGCAGCTGAAGAAGCTGCACCTTCAGCACTGTGAAGGTACAATAGGTGCACTCTCACTGGATCCAAGCTATCATTCCCATATCAGTCCCAACTATCTGCACATTAATAGTTAGCAATGTAAAGTCATCTGAATGAACAGTCAAATACCTAATATCAAAGCCAAATACCTACGCCACTGTCAATATCTAGTTGAGTTGATCTCAAAGCAAAGTTAAGTAGGGTTGGACCCATTACAAGCTGAATGAGAATCTGTTAGGAAGATAGAACAGATATTATTGTAATACTGATTCTTGTCTAACAACTCTCTGAAATTCTTTATTGTTGTGTTTTTTTCCTGAGATCTTTGTCTTTCTTGGCTTTGGCTTTTCTTCTCTTTTTGGCAATTTCTACCATTTGTTCATATCAATTGCTTTCTTCTGCTTCTTCTTCTTTAGCAGTCTTTTTCATCCATAAAAAGCTATTTCATTACATTCCGTAATTCCTCTGGTTCCCTATTAATGAGATTCAGGACTTCAAAATAATGATGTCTGCCTTGCAAATGGTCAGTATCTGGTCACGTTCATGTTGAGGAAACTGGTTGACTTTTTTCTTCCAATTCTGCTTAACTTGGAACTTGCTCGTGAGCAGTTTGTGATCTGTTCCACAAACACCATGTATTCCATCTGGTGTATTCCATCTGGTGATATCCATGTATATAAGCATAGTTGGGGTTGTTTGAAGATTGTGTTAGCAACGAAGAAATCATTGGATTGGCAGAAATTAAGTTTACTATTTCATGTATATTAATCTGTACTGGGTCTACTTTGCAAGAAGTAAGCCCCATGGAATTGAGATGAAATGTTTACATTTGAGTAAACATGATCAGAATCATATTGCTAGTCTGTGGTTGTCCTAAACTTGTTTGTTAGCCTTTTTCATTTCCTATATTTCTATCTTGTAATATATAGATATTCCTAGAAGCTTCTTCAGTTCTGAGGAAATTTCTTGGATGAGAAACAAAATGTTTTCAAGAAAAAAACTAAGAAGAAGTCCAGTTTTCTTTTGGAAAGCACTTCTATACATATGTATGTGTATGTGTACGTATATGTATATTTGTGCAAGTGATGGGTATGCACACCCACTGCTCACACAACTGGAGCTGCACTTGTGTGCTCACCCCCCCCCATTTCTGCGGTTCTGAATGGGCCTATGGGTTGGAGACCCCTGTTCTATTCCACACTGATCTATCCATATTAAATTAAAGGACTTCGTATACAGTTTCGATATTCAGATAATTTATTATTCAGTATTAATAATGGATTGCATTGATATCCATGTTGTACCTAAGCATTAAATGAATTGCATTGATATCCATGTTGTACCTAAGCAAATAATTAGCATAAGACTTCCAATTTTCAGAAATTGTGTGTGTGGTGGTGGGAATTTGAGTTTTGTTTAACCAAGATTAATATTGGCAAATGAAAACAGATTGATGAGCAGTTTTCTAGAATTTCCAACAGGCAGAAATCCCAAGAAATCTTCCAGTGAGTTGAGTCTATTTGCTTTTGAATGCTAGAAGGGCTCATTCTCTTCACATGCTAAACTGAGAACAAACAGCTTTGCTTCAGGAATTGTAAAGCCTGGGAGAATGAATATATCTAAAAGAATGTCTCTAGCTGCCTTACTCAAACAAGGATCCTGTTTTGGCAGCTCACATATTCTTTTCTTCTTGCAACCAACATGCTATGGTGTAATTGCATTTGTAAACAATTTACATATTCCTGGTGTTCGCATGAAATATTAAACCATGGTTTAAGTGATTTGCATATATAGCTTATATAGACTTTTCTTTTCCTCCCATTCAGCTGGGAGGACTAATAAACAAGATTTGCATTGCTTATATCTTAGCTTGCCATTACATACAGGTATATTTACAACAATTCATTTAGTGACCGTTAAAAGTTACAATGGCACTGAAAAAAAGTTATTTATGACCGTTTTTCACACTGATGACCATTGCAGCATCCCCACAGTCACGTGATCAAAGTTCAGACACTTGGCAACTGGGTCATATTTATGACAGTTGCAGTGATCCCCTTTTGTGGCCTTCTGACTAGCAAAATCGACGGGGACGTCAGATTCACTTAGCCACGTTACTAACTTAACAACTCCAGTGCAGGGGTGGGTTCCTCCTGGTTCGGACCGGTTTTCCCGAACCGGTAGTGACCCGCTGGTGACATCACGATGACATCACCGATCCGGTTTGGTCAGTGCCGGTCTGTGGGCGCCGCCATCTTTTTTTTGAATTTTTTTTTATTTTATTTTTTGAACTTTTTTTTTCTTCTGAGCATGCGCAGAAGCCGAGTTCTGGCACTGTGCATGTGGTCGCCATCTTGTTTTCAGCTTTTTTTTAAAAAAAATTGTTACTGCGCATGCGCGCGCACAAAGTGCGCGGGTCCACGAGGCGTGCCCACACGGCGCGGGAGGGAGCGAACCGGCAGCGAGGTAAGTTGGAACCCACCCCTGCTCCAGTGATATATTTAACAATGGTGGCAAGAAAAATCATAAAATGGGGCAAAACTCACTTAACAACTGTGTTGCATAGCAACAGACATTTTGGTTTTCAATTGTGGTTGTAAGTCGAGGACTGCCTGAACAAATCAGGAACTGTGACTTGAGACAAATTGTAATTGATTGATAAATAAGCCCCCGAATATGTAAGACTCTTGCGCTGGAGAGTTTCACAATCAAAGTCTGGGGTGTCAAACTCGATTTCATTGAGGGCCGCATCAGGTTTGTGTTTGACCTCGGGGGCCCAGGGTGGGCATGGCCAGCTTGACGTTACTTGTGTCAGGGGCGCCTGTGGTGGCCCGAGCGCTCTGTCAGCGAGAACAGGCTTCAGAGCTCCATTTTCGGCTGCAACGGCCTCCTGCAACCCTCTGCCAGTTAAAATGGAGCTCGGGAGGGCCGCAAGCGGCCCTCCTGAGCTCCATTTCTGCTGGCAGAGGCACCGCGGGCTAATCCTTTGCTATTTCCAGGGCGGCTAAACACCCTGCGGGCCGGATCCACCCCCCGGGCCTTGAGTTTGACACCCCTGATCTAGGTTCTTGATTTAAACATAGGGACAAGACTGAGTGAGAAAATTTGAATCCTATTTAGACTCCTCAGCTAGCAACAGGGAAAGAAGAAGGGGACAAAAAAGTATCCTAACCACCCTGCCTGTTTGCTTGGGATTTCAACTCTAGTTCCCAAAATGCTGAACTGCCATCTTGGGCACCACATACCAGCTGGCCTGGATCCTATCTTTTTGCAACTTGCTTTTGCTCTTGCTTAGTTATCAACTGTGCCATCATTGTGACATGTGCGTGTGTGCGTGTGCGCGTGTGCGTGTGCAGCCCAGATCTGCTATTCTGAATTTTACAGCCACCTTTCTTTCTTGTTATTTGAATGGTTTGCTCAGTGTTGAAAAAGAGCACAACTCCCCTCATATTATGCTGCCTGCATTCTCTGAAGAGATGAAGGCTCAGTCATGTGCTGTTCGTAACCATGGTATTCAGACCATATTCTTGTGCTATCCTGCTAAAAGTTGAGTAGTTCAGCAGTGCAGCTTTGAAAAATGTGACTCAGCCTATGACGGCCCCTCCAAATCTTCTCAGAAATGGTTTTACTCTGCTCAGTAAACCTGATGAGTAGTAACCTTCTCATAAACTACTAGTGTGGCTTTGTGGAGTATTGGAATAAGGTGGGGAGGTTTAAATCGTTAACATGAGGGAATGGGGGGGGCTCTCTTTCCCCCATCTAACCTAATTTTCAAGATTTCTTTGAGGATAATGCTGGGAAGGGAATCAAGAAATAACAGAGTTGGAAAGGACCTTGGAGGTCTTCTAGTCCAACCCTCTGTTCAAGCAGGAGACCCTTACGATTCTGGACAAATGGCTGTCCAATCTCTTCTTAAAAACCTCCCATGATGGAGCACCTACACAAGCCGGAAATTTCTCTTTAGTTCTAGGTTGGGTCTCTTTTTGCTTCCAAAAGATGTATATAAATCAAGCCACTAGTAACCCAGTGAAAATTGTGTGGGAATATCTGGACTGCCAAAATTCAGCCAATTACCGAACTACAGCAAAGCAGAAATTTTCTGAATTTATTTATCATATTTGTATAGAATTTGTATGTAATTGATCTAGTGGGCTTCCAGATTCTCTCAGCCGAAATAGTTTGTCTAAGTTCCATGTCAACTTTTGTCTGTTGGTTTCTACGATAGAAACTACTGCTTTCCTGTATATTTTTCAGGACACAATTGGTTAAGAGTGTCTCATCCAGGGTTGAAATTCAGCAGGTTCTGACAGGTTCTGGAGAACCGGTAGTGGAAATTTTGGGTAGTTCGGAGAACCGGCAAATACCACCTCTGGCTGGCCCCAGAGTGGGGTGGGAATGGAGATTTTGTAATATTCTTCCCCCAGGAGTGGGAAGGGAATGGGGATTTTGCAGTATCCTTCCCCTGGAGTGGGGTGGGAATGGAGATTTTGCAATATCCTTCCCCCAGGAGTGGGGAGGGAATGGAGATTTTGTAGTATCCTTCCCCTGGAGTGGGGTGGGAATGGAGATTTTGCAGTATCCTTCCCCTGCCATGCCCACCAAGCCACGCCCACAGAACCGGTAGGGAAAAATTTTGAATTTCACCCCTGGTCGCATCGTTTTTTAAGCTTATTCATTGTTGCAAGATGCAAGGAGTATGGGGTTTTGTTTCTTCTTGTTACACATCTGTTCAACTTCCCATACTTCCCGATTCAAACAGAAACCAAAACAAAACAACTTTTAGGAGGAGCTCCCTCACTATTTCTTCTTATGGAAATAAATGGAAAAGTGGGAAGCTCACGTTGGATTACTGTAGAAGAAAACCCAGTGAAAGTCAGGATGCTGATATCATCTTATAGCTGAGATACAAAACTCTCACATCTTACCCTTGAACTTTCCTTCTTCCCCTTGAAAAAAAAACAAATAAAAGCAATTTCTTTTCCATCAGATAAAGGAAAATGGCTGGAGGGAATTGAAACATCAGGAAACCTTTGCATGGGACTCAAAAGGACGTGCCGAAGGGAGAAAAAGAAACTATCTCTGAAGGACTAGACAAATAGAATTGTGTTACCAATAAAGGAGAATACAGATAGTCCTTGACTTATGACCACAATGGAGCCCAGAATTTATGTTGCTGAGTGAGAAATTTGTCAAGTGAGTTTTGCCCCACTTTACGAATTTTCTTGCTACGGTTGTTAAGTGAATCACTGCAGTTGTTAAATTAGTAACATGGTTGTTAAGTGAATCTGGCTTCCCCGTTGACTTTGCTTGTCAGAAGGTCGCAAAAGGTGACCACATGACCCCGGGACACTGCAACCAGTTGTCAAGCATCCCAATGTAAATCACGTGACCCTGGGGATGCTGAAACGGCCATAAGTGTGAAAAATGGTCATAAGTCACTTTTTTGAGTGCCCTTGTAACTTTCAACGGTCACTCAATGAACTGTTCTAAGTCAAGGACTACCTGTGTTTGTAGCTGAAATTTGGGCTGAAATTTGGGATCCTCGGTGCTCTCTGAGCTTAGTTGTTTTCCTGCAGATGTTTCATTAACCAAGCTAGGTAACAGCATCAGTGCTAGTGTTAAGTGTTACCTTTTCCTTGTCAGATAGCTTCTCCTTCAGCATCCGCACCCTGTTCACCAAATGTCATGGCAAACTCTTGTCCCAGATATAATGGTGTGCAATAGATTCTGTTTTCTTCTCCCTGGTGGATTGGCCTTCTGCAGAACTGTCAACACCAATCACTGACTTAATGGTATGTTAATTAGAGAGTTAAGGGCAATCAGAGCTATTCTCCGATGTACGAGATTACTTTTGATACACACACTCAGTCCCTCAAACTGAAACCTGTGCGCCTTGATTTCCTTCTCTTTTTATTTTTACTTCCTCCAGCATCACATTGGCAGCAAAGCTCAGGTCCTTGAAAGATATGCAGTACGGATAATTATACAGGTGCTGCTTCTGCTCCACATAAAAGGGAGTAATTACTAGGTGATTAAAATTCTCCTTCTCCTCACACAGTCCCCCCTCCCCCTCCCCCAGTCATGGAGTAAAAGGAGCATTTCTCCTTCAGGCTTGGCAAGCTTTCAAAAAATGAAAAACAAATGAATTTCAAAATCAAGATAGAAGCTTGAGAGATAGAAGGGCAGAGGGGATGAAAGTCCATGCTCTCCATCCAGGGGTGGGTTCTAACTTACCTCACTGCCGGTTTGCTTCCTCCTGTGCTGCATGGCTGCGCGCGCATGTGCGCGCATGCGCAGTGCCAAAAAATCCAAAAAAATCCCCCCCCCCAAAAAAGCCAAAAACAAGATGGCAACACATGCACAGTGCCGGCAACTCAGCTTCTGCGCATGCGCAGAAGAAAAAAAACCCGGAAAAAATTCAAAAAAAAAAATCAAAAAAATAATAATAAAATAATAATAATAAAAAAAGATGGCGGCGCCCACAGACCGGCACCGACCGAACCGGATCCGTGACATCACTGTGACGTCACCAGCGTGTCGCTACCAGTTCAGGCGAACCGGTCCGAACCGGGAGGAACCCACCTCTGTCTCCATCTGATTCTTTCAAGCAGCTGGAGTGCACGTAGCCAACCCAGGTCTTCTTCCACAGTGGACCCAAGATGAGCCTCAGCTGTTTTCTACCACCATGTCATTTAATCTTGCTTCGCTGGTGGAGAGGGCTGAATGGGAACTTTCTTAAGTTCCTTGACCTTGCAGCTGGCAAGGCCAACACTACTCTACCTTGACAATGCGAAAGGTTTCTGGGATGGACCCACAACTCAAATAATAAGCAGGGATGGGCTTCACTAGACCTTTATGCTGCCCAGAGAGGCTGAAATGGCTTGTCATTTTGCTTCAGGATCTTAGAGACAGAACAGGTGGCAGAAACAAAAGGAACCGACAGTGTAAAACCCTCCAAATCATCCAAGACTCAGAGTCACCTTGCAGAGAAGTGGGATGGGCCAGCAACATGGCTCCTTATTTTACTTCTTTGATCTCTTTTTTTGTACAGAATCAAAAACATGATAACTCACAAACAAAATATGTTACCCTGTTTTGAAGTACTGGGTTTACTCCAGGGGTGGGTTCCTCCCGGTTCGGACCGGTTCGCCTGACCCAGTAGTGGCCCGCTGGTGACATCACAATGACATCACCGAACCGGATCTGTCGGTGCAGGTCCGTGGGCGCCGCCATCTTTTTTTTATTTTTTTTTAATTTTTTTGATTTTTTTTTAATCCCCCCCCCTTCTGAGCATGTGCAGAAGCCGAGTTCCAGCACTGTGCATGCGGTCGCCATCTTTTTTTTGGCTTTGTTTTTGTTTTTGTTTTTTCAGTTTTTTTGTTACTGCGCATGCGCGCGCACCCACAAGGCGCACCCACAAGGCGCGCCCAGGCGGCGTGGGAGGGAGCGAAGTGGCAGTGAGGTAAGTTGGAACCCACCCCTGGTTTACTCCACACTTAGCTAAGATTGAAAGAGCTTGGATTTACAAGAGGGTGTGTGTTGGCAATAGAATTGCACCTTCACCAAAAAAAGCCCCACCCCTTTTCGACATGTGTCCAGCCACCCACAAGAATTGTGCCGGTATCCTTTTCACTTTTGTAAGACATGTTGAAAGCAAGTTCTCTTTCATCAAAATGAATACAGGAAGAATTGTGATGTCACCTGGCTTGTACTTATACATATCTTAAGATCAGCCCTTGCCTGATTTTTATTGATTTCATTGTGAATCTCAGTGATTCAGTGGTGGCGCAGTGGTTAGAAGGCAGTATTGCAGGCTAATTCTGCCAACTGCCAGCAGTTCGAGTCTGAGCGGCTCAAGCTTGATTCAGCCTTCCATCCTTCCGAGGTCAGTAAAATGAGGACCCAGATTGTTGACTCCATAAACTGCTTAGAGAGGGCTGTAAAACACTATGAAGCGGTATATAAGTCTAAGTGCTATCGCTATTGCTATTTAGCTACTCACAATTCAAGTATTGTGGTGGAACGTCCAGTGGATCATCTCAAATGTGCTTTTTCAAAAGGGAACTGGACTTTCTGGTTTTTTCTTTGAAGACGTTTTGCTTCTCATCCAAGAATCTTCTTCAGCTCTTCTTCAGCTGAAGAAGCTTCTTGGATGAGAAGCAAAACGTCTTCAAAGAAAAAAACATAAAGTCCAGTTGCCTCTTGAAAAAGCACCTTTGGGACAACCATGACCAGGATGACTGAGAATCTCCATAGACACGTCCAGTGGATCAGTTCAGGGTCAAAACATTTGAGACTTTTTTGTCCTTCAGTTCTCTTACCCGTGAACAGGGAAGAATTATAATCTCTCAGATTGCCTGATGAAAAACTCAGAAATTCAATATCCCAGTTTGGCAAATTCTTGCTTTTTTCAATCCATCCTCAAGTTGGATGGATTAGTTCTTGAGGCTTTTATAGGAAGGACTCCTCCAGTGAGTTTGGGAAGGTCAACATCAGCTGGCAAATCAGGTCAGAATGGATTTGGCATTCATTTTTTTCTCATGGGTTAATATTCAGCATGCAGAGTGGTGCCAGCAATAGCTTGATAGGCATCTGGGCTGATAAGAGAAGGCTTTCATTGAGTAACAAAATAATGGCCTGATGTGATAGATAACCATCATTATTCTTTCCCACAGAAAGCAGTCCTTACAACAGCCTTTGCAATAAATAGGCGTGCTGTGAATTGTTTGGAAAAGTTGTGCTGTTCCCTAAAAGTGTAAAGGTCATATACTATTTTTTCATGTAAAAAAAAGTTCCAATGTAATTAGCATTGTCTACTATCTCTTTTAGTCCAGTGATGCTGGCAAGGCTTTCCAGTTGGGGGGGGGGGAGGCATTTGCTCTCAAGAATGGTCCCTGCCTAAAAACAAACAAACAAACAAACAAATAAATAAAAACATAAATATCCTCACACTGATGCTGGTTTTGTGGATGACAAGAAGTGCAGTGCAAATTTTTTAAAAAAAATCTCCCCCCCAAAAGACGAAAACAAGATGGCAACACATGCGCAGTGCCGGAAACTCGGCTTCTGCGCATGCGCAGAAGAAAAAAACCCGGAAAATTTTTTTAAAAAATTTAAAAAAAAATTAAAAAAAAGATGGCGGCGCCCATGGACCGGCACCGACTGAACCAGATCAGTGATGTCATCGTGACATCACCAGCGGATTGCTACCGGTTCAGGCGAACCGGTCCAAACCAGGAGGAACCCACCTCTGGCCCTGACCCTGTTTGTGTAAGTCTTTTTTAAAGCTTTTGTAAGGATTTTAAAACGTGGGGTATGTGCCCTGCCTGGGGCCCTGAATGTGTTAAGGACCCTGTTTATTGGCTATATTGACAATTATTATGATAATTTTCTTGGTTGCTATATACATTTATTTTTGTACTGTTTTTAATTGTCTCTAGAATTGCTCAGAGTCACTGGCTTGAAATGGACAGATATAGGAATTAAATAAATAAATACAAATTAGGCAACGACCAGTTCTGGCAACAATTTCTCATATTAGCCTTTCAAAATTAGAAAGATTAATGCAATTAATACGCAAGACATGCCAATGCATGCTAAAAAGGTATATTATTTCCACAACGTTTAAAAATGCAGTGACTCGGAACATCAAGAAGTCATGCATCCACAAACTTAGCTAGGCCATGAACACTAAAATATCAGATGCAACTGTCCTTTCTCATTACTTTGACATCAGAAACTTAGTAATCCATTCTAAATAATACAATTCAAGCAAGATTATGTTGAAATCCTCAAGAGGTTTTGGAGTATAAGACTGACGGGGGGGGGGACCCTCGCACATAAAGAATTCCCTTTGAACTGAATGGCATTTCTTCATAATAAAAGATTAGAAAATTTAGCTTTAGTTTTGCTTTATTCAAAGAAAGGTAGATGACAGGGGGAATACCTTATTTTTCCTCTGGAGTGTGGATGATAGTGAAACCCTTACAGAGAATCAGTCTGTCTGTCTATCTAGCTATCTCTATCAAGCTAATTAGTTATTTAGCTAGCTCTATCTGTCTGTCTGTCTGTCTGTCTGTCTGTCTGTCTGTCTGCCTGCCTGCCTGCCTACCTACCTACCTACCTACCTACCTCCTACCCGTTACACATCCCTGGTTTAATATAATAAAATTCTTAGCAATTTTTATATCTGGATGTGCTTATTTAGTTCTCTGGGCACAAAACTGTATTCTATCTACTCAATTAAAACTAAAAGTGTGGGGACACACACACACACACACACACACACCTCGGTGGCCATTGAGTAGATGGAATTCTGTTTTGGGCCCAGAGAACTAAATAAGCACATCCAGATATAAAATTAGTGAGCATTTTTTGCCCATAAAACATAATAAAGCACATCTACTAAAAAGAAACAGAAATGCTAAGGCCTAGAATTTTCAGTGATATTGGAGCTAAGTTGTAAAGTCACATTTTTCCCTGTTCCACCTGGACAAACAAAACTCAGAACACAGTCCTGTGAAGGTTCCTGATTTGTCTGTACATACCAAGCCTGATTCCTCTCTGATGTTGATTTTAATTTGGCGTTCAACACAATCATTCCTCAACATTTGGTGAACAAAGCGGGCCTATTAGGTTTTAACACTTCTTTATGTAATTGGATACTTGATTTCCTTATTGATAGGCCCCAGTTGGTGCGAGTTGGAAGAAAATTTTCCAATTCCATCTCCTTGAGTACGGGTTCCCCACAGGGCTGTGTCCTGAGTCTGTTACTGTTCACCTTGATGACCCATGACTGCTGTGCCAAGTCTGCTATGAATCATGTTGTGAAGTATGCAGATGACACGGCAATGGTGGGCCTTATCCGGGATGACAATGAAGACTCTTATATAGGGAGGAGGCGAAGGCTTTGGTGGACTGGTGCAATAAAAATAACCTGATTTTGAATGTTAATAAAACATTCATTGTTGATTTTAGGAAGAGCCGGCATAGTCATACTCCACTTTGTATCAAAGGTGCAGCTGTGAAGGTGGTCAACAGTATTAAGTATCTGGGGGTGCAGATAACGAACAATCTGACTTGGTCTCTCCACACGTCATCCTTAGTGAAGCGTGCATACCAGCATTTGCATTTCCTGCGTCGGAGGAGGAGAGCACATCTTTCTCCTTCTGTCCTGGCCACTTTTTACAGAGGCGCGATTGAGAGCGTCTTAACAAACTGCATCACTGTATGGTTTGTTGGCTGCAGTGCCTCAGACAGAAAGTCCATTCAGAGAGTGGTAAGGACAGCTGAGAAGTTTATAGGAAGCTCATTTCCTGTCATTCAGGATACTGCTTATAAGCGCTATGTGCTTAGAGCTCAAAGCATTGTTAGAGACCCCACACACCCACTTCACGGTCTGTTTCTGTTGCTCCTCTCTGGGAGGAGGTTTCGAAGTATTTCTAGCAGAACTACTAGATTAATAAGTGAGTTTTGCCCCATTTTACAACCTTTCTTGCCACAGTTTAATCACTGCAGCTGTTAAGTTAGTAACCTGGTTGTTAAGTGAATCTGGTTCCCCATTGACTTTGCTTGTCAGAAGGTTGCAAAAGGGGTTTGCATGATCCAGGGACACTGCAACTGCCAGAAATATGAGTCACTTGCCAATTTTTACCACGTGACCATGAGGATGCTCATAAGTCACTTTTTTCAGTGCTGTTGTAACTTCGAACAGTCACTAAAAGAACTGTTGTAAGTTGAGGACTACCTGTATAAGAAAACTGCCCAAGAGTACTTCTGAAATCATTTCAGCATTTCATGAAGTTTTATACCAAGCTGTGTGTTGTGTACCGACTTAACGAGCAGGTATTTGCATACCCGCCGCTGATTGGGTTAAATCAGTGGCGGGGAGTTTGAAGCGTTGTCACTGGCCAAGCTGGCTGCGGGGAACTCCATAAAGGCGGCTTCCCTGCCGCCAGCCGCCAGTCTGCTGTAGTTAGTGCTAGCCGTTAATAAAGTGCTGAACGGGTCTTCGTCTTGGCTGTTATTCCCGCGCCTATCTAACACTGGCGACGAAGGCAGTGGGAGAAGACGACTGAACAAAGGCACCTCGTGGCATCCATCGGCCATCTTAGCAAGTTCCGACCTGCACCGGCCAAACAACAGGATGGCACAACAGCACTCTCCAGCACCAGCCTTCTTCAATCCGCAAACAGAAGAATGGCGCCCATATATGTCCAGATTTCGCATGTTTTTCGAAGCGAACAATTGCACCTCGTGGCGCCATCTTAGCAAGTTCCGACCTGCACCGGCCAAACAACAGGATGGCACAACAGCACTCTCCAGCACCAGCCTTCTTCAATCCACAAACAGAAGAATGGCGCACATATATGTCCAGATTTCCAGATTTCG
>QLTV01001483.1:1897649-1934433 GCA_003457575.1 Thermophis baileyi
TAGATAGATAGATAGATAGATAGATAGATAGATAGATAGATAGAGATAGACACACAGAAAGACAGACGAGAGAGAGATGGAGAGGGAGAGGGAGGGAGGGAGAGAGAGAGAGAGAGAGAGATTGCCAGCAGGGACAGCAAATGAAGGACTGGTAGATTGTAATTAAGTTGGCTATGGGTAAGAATGTATTGTTGTCTTCTATTTGTAACTCTTGTTGTTTTTTACCCCTTCCTCCATTTTCCTTCTCTTCCTCCTCCTCCTCCATTTTCCCAAACATTATATGTCAAAGAGGAAAATACAGAACAGCTGCACAAGAACTTTTGATTGGTAACATGAAGTGTTTCTGTCCAGAAGCAGGCTTGTTGACCTTGAGCTTTATGAGAGAGAAATAAAAAATTCTCTCTGCTTTATCCACCTAGTCCATCATTCTGAAAATATCTATTAATTCCCTCCTCAGTTGTTTTGTTTCCAGCTCTAAGAACCCTCAGATCTAGGAGAGCTGGTCCAAGGGGGTTTCAGGAGATGGGTCAATGGACAGAAATGGTCTCTGACTCTGCCGTGCCCCCTTTCCATTGGCAGGAACCTTCTGAGGAGAACTGCACTCAGGGGATGCTACTGCTAGAAGAAGGAAATGCTAGAGCCCCTTGTCTGACTTTCATTCACCTTTTTGCTTCCTGTTTGCCCACTTGGAGTTATCCTTTAGAACAGTGTTTCTCAACCTTGACACAGCTGGCTGGGGAATTCTGAGAGTCAAAGTCCATACATCTTAAAGTTGCCAAGGTTGAGAAACATTGTTTTAGAATATCTTCACATTCCTCTTCATATTCTACTTGTTTGTACGTGCGGGTTGTTGTTTTAATGTACCTTTTTTTTTTTGCTTATCCTTGACTGTGCATCACTTAGTAATTTGTCTACACTACTCCCAAAATGGACTCTTAGAGGAATTCCACTTACTTTCCCTCATAAAATCTAATTTTATCCATATTTTCTTACTTCTTTTTAGCCAATTTCTGACTCAAGATACATAACTTATGATTGTTTAGTTTATCTTGAATGAGTTTGTGTCAGCCTATCCAAGTAGAGCATCCTAGGAAACCAATGTCATGTAGATCAATACTACTTGAATCAGAAAGCTACTTTAGTGTAGTGGTTAAGCTGTTGGCTTAGAGATTGGGAGTTCTAGTCCTGCTTTAGGCATAAAAGTCAGCTAGGTGACTTTGGGCAAGTTCCTCTCAGCCCAACCCACCTCACATGGTTGTTGTTGTGAGGAAAACAGGAGCAGTAATGAGTATTATGTAAGGTCACTCCCTTTTTTATTATAAAGTAATAAGGGTTGGATGGGTGAGTGGAACCAAACAAGTAAATAAACAGAATCTTGCATGTCTGAATATACTTCCCCTATCTTTCCGTTTATCTTCATGTGAACTAGGGAAGGGCTTGTCTGACAAGAGAATGATGATCTTATGTAAGTTGTACCATAGCACTGTATACATTTTCTTGGACCATATTTCATTGCTAGGTCGTTTAAGTTGTCTTGATTTAAAACTTAAACTTTTATAAATAGAAGACTTATATTAGAACTTACGTTTTATTAAGTTACTTGAGGGACCTACCTACCCATCCACCCATCCAATACTCAATTCTTTTTACCCAGGATGCTGAGATGACATATTCACTTCCTATTCTCATTTTTAGCATCTTTCTACATTGGCTACACATTTGTTTTGCAGCTACTTTTGTATGTAATATCCAATGACATCATCCATATTTAAAAATATTAATGGCAGCTAAAGAAGATCTTCATAAACAAGTAAAATTTATCTTAGTTTTCCTCATTAATATAGAAGGCTTCATTAATCTCTGCCCTTATAGACACTCACCGTGAACCAGCTGCTCAGAGTCATGGTATATATTCATAAGTAGGGTAGAAATTAAACCAATTAGTAACTAAAATAAAAGAAGTATAAAATAAATGCTAATTAGAATTGGAATCTAGAGCAAATTTGTCAACAGATTGATTTACTTCTGTTACTTAGAGAATTAGGGAACTCAGATATTTTTCCAGATCGGATTTTATAAGACGTTTTGTGACATATCATTACTAAAAGGGAGAATCTTTTTTAATAATAGTCTTTTTAATATTTTCCTTTATAATCTAAACATGAATACAATCCTTAGTATAAGTTTATTTACCTCATGGCAGCCTGCTCACATAATTCAATTAACTAAGATGGAGTTGTGCCACGATGGACTTCAAAACTGCATTTCTAATGGCCACCTTTATTAAAGTCCAATCTTGAATGAATTGAGGTCAGTAGCATCCTTTCTATCAAGTACACTTACAAAAGCTTGCTTATATACATAATAAGCAATAAGCTGTCAATTATTTATGCTAATAGGTAAACAATTGAAAGGTATAAGAAAAGATTTTTCAGAATGTTAATAAGTAAATGACATAAGCATAGGTCTTTTATTTGCTTTTAAAATACCATTATTTTCAGTTATTCTGAATAACTTAATACAAACCAATCCAATTTTGCAGATAGGAAAATACATTTTGTTGGCAGCATGTTGATATTTATAATTCCCCTAAGTACTGTAAAGAATTGGGGGTTTTGGATTTTCTGTGATTACATTATTTTTTATTTTTATTTTCCTCAAGATGATGTCCTATTTCCAAAGTTGCTCTGCCACATTTCCTTCTGAGGAGTGTTTATCAATTATAGTCTTCCAAACAAGTAACAAATATATAATAAGGTAAATAAGGAGTAAAGATACTCCTTTACTTCTGAATCTTAAAAATGTTATAGAACCCTCATTTCTATCATTCATATACAATAGGAAAATACTTTGATTTAGACAAGCAAATCAAATTTTACTTTTAATATTTTTTGTAAAGTTGAGTACTTGGATTTAGTTTATCCAAAGTATAACCATAACAAAAAAAGTGGGGAAACTATGACTATTTTGAGTTAGGAAATAAGGTTTCCCTTAATGTTTTTTTCTAATTATTGTTTACGCAGCATCAAGTCCTTGTGGCTACTTCTGAGAAAAGGCTGCATCCTGAATCTTTTTCCAATATCAGCAACTTAAATGTGTACCTTAAGAAGTTCATTGGTGAGGCACTTGATTTTCTCTTCCTGAATAGCAAAAACAATTGGAGATTTCCTCCAGCATATAGATAGTATACTGTGTGATATGGTCATTAGCCTTGACAAAGCAAGCACTAATCACATTCTCAAATCTCTAATGAATCTGTGCTTTGTAAGGGATGTTGTGAAGGGGGTTTGAAATGGGCAGGGACAGGGGTTGGGGAAGAAGTTCCCTCATTTGTGAGGCTTTAAATGTCTTCCAGCAGTGGCATCATTTGTTGTTCTTTCCTCCTAGAAGACCTTAGATGATTAGAGGGGGGAGGGAGGAGGAAGGCAGGGGATTCAGTTGTATGCCCCGATTTATCAGGCAAAACTCCCATGTGATCAGACCAGCAGCGTCAGAGAGGCTGAAGCTGGGAGGCGAGCACTAGCTAATGAGGCTTTGTGCAAAGCGGTAGCTCTTGTCGCTGAACAATAAAGCATATGGTACCGGCAATAAAACGCCAGACTGGGAAATTTAAGAAGATTCCGCTGGAACCAGGAGAACAGGTACCACGTCACGCCCTTGCAACATGACAGCCCATTGGGGTGCATAATTATTAGCCAAAAAGTGCATGGATTGGAAACGCAACCACTTGAACAGGTCAGTCTCTCTCTCTCTCTCTCTAAATCTTTTTCCAATTATTCGGGGATGTGAATGTTTGGACTGTAATTCGGGATTTGGGTTTGTAGCATTGTGAGTTGTTAGCATTTTCTGAATTCAGCAAGGTGTGGCTTTTTGGAGTCGAACGGCTTTCCAAATAAATTGTGGTAAGTGTAGCAATGACTTAATGGGGGGAATATTAAAAACATAAAACACTCCTGCGGCCAGGACAATTACAGATCCAGAGTTATTCATTATAATAAATCTTTTAATAGTGATCCCTAGCCAATCTGAAATATCCAATTATTTTAACACACACAAAAAAATCGAATATGCTTGGTGTCTTGTCAGCCTCATTATTTTGAGTGGGTGCCATGTGGTTTCAATGAGTGGGTGTTCTTTTTTTGTTTGTTTTACATGAGAAATGGAATACCCTGGAATGTTAATTAGGTGGCCCAGAATTTTTCTAAAACACCCATCTTTTGTGAAATATTTCACAAGGGATGATGGAAAGAGAGATACACCTAGATAATGAAACTGTATTCAACACATCCCAGAGGCCTTTCAAAAGAACCCGTGCATCTATTTTTTCCTTCAAATTTTTCTTCTGCTTAATCACTCACTGAATTCCTCTTAACTTTGAGAAAAGGAGATCTCACATATTTTCAGTGAAATGATCCCTCTATTTCTCAAAACAAAAGTTCAGCAGATTAAAGACTCAGGCACCTGGTCTCTTCCGAATATCTTTTCCAATTTTGATGGACGTAAAATGGTTAATTTTTAATATCTGCTATGGTAGGTGAGCAGAATCTTTGAACAGGGCTGATATTTCTTGCCAGAAGCAAAATGGGAGAAATCAGGGAATCAACAACCTTACTACCCGCCCCCCCCCCAATAAAGCACCCAATTCCAGATGCAACATTTGACACAATTAATCAGAAACACATTTGGTGCTTCTTCCTCTCCCGGGCATCCTGTTGCATACGACGCAGGTTTACAGAGGGTTTGCTGTGTTATTACGGTCTGTATTCCCTGAACGTGAAAATAAAGAGAGACGCGTTTTCCTTTACTTTAGACCTCTTTCACCCCTTCCCTCACCCCACTGGCTGATGCCAGGGGATCCTACAAAACGCAAAGGCGTTTTTGAAACGAAACGAGGCTCCTAAAGACTCCGGCTTAGCAGCTTTGCATTTACACCAGCCCAAACCGAGGGTCGAGGCGGGTGCCCCCCCCCCCACGCATCTCTGCCCTCCCTGGATGTGAATAGAAGGTTGGACTAGTTGGATGGTCACCTTGGCAACCACCCACGAGAAACCCGAGTTGGGGTAGGTTGCTGCCCCGCTGGACGGCGGGGAGCCCGCGGGCCTTTCCCGCCCCTGCGGCTCCTTCGCCTCGCGGGAGATCCGCGGATTCCGAGGGAAATCGCAGCGCGCCTCGGCTCTTCTCCTCTCCCCCCGCCCCCCTGCGCGGCTGACAGGCCTTCGCCAGCCTTATGCAAATAAAGACGGGCACAGCCGCTTTGCCTGCAGAGGGAAGGCGAGGAGAGGAGAAACCAGTTCAAAGGTCACCCAGCTAGTGGGAGGCTGTAAGAGTTGAGGGGGGAGGTGTGAGGAGAAGGGGGGGAATACACCCAGGCTACTGCAGTGAGTACGACGCGGTTTTGTTTCCTATTGTGGGAAGAGCGTGCAGCAAGCTGGAGCAGGACTTTCATCATAGGTACGGTGCCAGGGACCGACTTTGCTTCATTGCAGAAAATGCAGGGTGGTCTATGCATATTTGTGTGTGTATATATATGTGTGTGTGTAGCGTGTGTCCTTATTCCACTCGATGTACGGTTCCATTTTTGCAAATTGCAGCCGCGCTGTTAGTTCTTTGCAACGAGGCGGCTGATTCTTGTCTTGGTCTTCTCTTAGTGGGTGGCTTTCTTTTCATTTTGCAAAATGTCACAGGAAGGTTTTAAACGTGTAATGATGAAAGAGTTGGTGCTGCGTTTGGAGAGGCGGGATGGGTGGCTTATTGGGAAGCGGTGGATTTATTTATTTTTTTAAAGATCAGCAGACATATAAATATGGGTCGAGCACTGACTTTGGTACAGATGGTCGCCTGCAGCTCGCCAGCCTTCCTGTGCAGCATTGGGCTTGAGGTGTAAACTCCATTGAAATGTGTTTGAATATTAGTACCGTATGTAAACTCCATCATGGGCAGGTTTTTACAGGAGCGATCACCTGTCAGCCTCTATTGTAAGAGGTAAAGGGATGTACACGTGAACTATACAAACCCGTTCAGATTCATTTCTATTCTTACAGGCTAACTGTGTAACCTTGTATCATCCACATTATCCTTTAAAATGAAAACCCAGCAGCATCCAGTTGGAATCGGGTTACTTTATAAGCTTTGTTCTAGCTTTTTACATGGTTATAATCTTAAGTAATAATTGAGAGTAGTGAGTAAATCAGTCACGTATTGTTACATTTCTGTTTGGTATTGACACTTTCTAATAATCTCAAAAGTGTTTTCAATAATGTTTGTGACATCACAGTTTACAAGTATTGAAATACGCAAACTAAGAGTAAAAATTTGTTCTGTGTGGTATTGTATGTTGCTCTGATTAATTAGGTTTTTTAAAAAAAATATAAAAATGTTTAAACTGGCATATTATTGAAATTAGGCATTTAGGTTGTTCTTTTGGCATTGATGTACCCTTTCATATGGTATTACTTCAATATATTTAATAACACTCTGAGTATGTGATGTAAAAATAATGATAAAAGTGTAGAAATTCAAAATCGTCAATACCTTCTAGTAAAAATTAAATCCCACTGAGAGTGTTTCAACATTAAAGTCTTCCATTGAACCAGAAGATATTTAAAGGTACTATGATGGGATCACAAGAATAATTTAGAAGTGCATAAGTTATTTGTCTATTCAAAGTGTTTTCTTCTACAAAGGCTACTTTGCTGAGATTCAAAGAGTTAACTCCTATAGTAATCCCTCAAAATAAGAGATCAGAAATTGGAACTAGAAATCCAGAATATAATTAATATAACAATACGTTTATGCAGCCCTTTATAATAGGAGCCAAATATTTGTACTAAAAATTGATCAACTGTCAGTAGTCATCTACCAAATGTTTTGAACAGATTTGGGTTTTTTGGAATACTGTGCAGTTATCCTGTCACTTCTGTAGAGTTACCATGATGTGCTGTAGATTAGATTATACATTAATTATATGCCTTGTGGCAAATTGTTTTGAGATAAAGATGTAAATAAACAACATTCATTTACAGATTATCTAGTCTTACTGGGTGATTACATTTGCATCCTGAGCCTTTCCATACAGTAGAAAGTAGTAGTATTATGCAGTTATAACTTCAGAAAAATATTTCAGGCAAATACCATTCAGATTTTCTTTAAAATCTGAACGGTATTTGCCTGAAATATTCCAAGTCAGTTACTTAGGTAGTTATTCACATTATTTCCATTGGAACTTCTCTGGTGAAAGGGGCTAACAAGGACTATGTCTCTAGAAAATTTATGTTTTGAATCAAATGTGAGAATTATATAATAATTTTGCAAAGTACTGTATAGAAAATGAATAACATTCCATTACCCATTTTGATAACCATGCTGTTGGAGAATGTAAAAGGAAAATTGAAAAGCACGGGAATGGTGGATAAGATTGTTAGAATATTGTAGGAGAATGTCCTTTCATTATTATTCATTGTCTCTTCATTGGATTCTCTTTATTTTAAACCTTGTGCTTATGTTTACTGGTTTGAGACCATAAATAAAGACATCCAGTCTAGGGAAAAGGAAATTAGTATGACAAAGACTAGTATCTTACAAATCCATTTTTAAAGTTTAGTAGCCATTGGGTACAGAAAAACCCTGTTTTTCATTATAGGAGGTTCAGGAACACCCATTCACCCACACACAAATACAGTCAAAGTCTCTAAAAAGTATGTGATGAACCCCACTTATACTGGTTAGCTGTACATTAGTGCCTCCATTTTAAACCGGGGAAAAAATCATTTCGAAAGTCAACAAAGCTAATTTTCCATTCACTAAATGGATCTTTTTTTTTTCTGCCTGCCATCCAAGTGACAAAAACTGGCAGACTTCCTACACTTTCATCTAGTCTAGTTAATGTTTAGCTAATAATTAGAGTCTCAGAAAGATTTTAGCAGGGGTTGGACAAGTTTTCTGGCATCAAGGGCTCTATAGTTGCTTGGTTACATGCCAAGGATGACACATGTGTTACATATATATAGCTACCCTTGTGAATACACTATATACACATTCGGACTCAAACATATTACACACTATCCTTCCCTAGCAATTCTGCTCTGTATTGTTGAGTATCACGGTTAATGGCGGTGGGAATCCAGGGATCTTGATCATAATGTGGGCCTGTGATCAGTGAGCCCATCCCTTCCTCCTAGGTCTGACGTGGATCATACAGATGACTGGTTTCATAGAGCCATTAGGAATGGGCAACCGACAGTTTGTAGACATTGAGAGTAAGAGGGAAGCAAGGTAGCTTCCTTCTATTAACAGGGACTCCTCTGCAGATACTATTTTCATGCACCCATCAGCAGCCAAATAACTCATGTCTTTTTCCTGGCAAGCGAATCGCATTGATTCCCCCAATCATTAAGGAGGTCAGCAAGGGACTCCATGACTTTGAATTGCAGATGATCCACCATATTTCAGTAGTATTCCCAGTTCCTGCGTCTCCTAACAAAAGGATTAACAAATGTTTAATCCCAATAAAGCTTCATTGCAATTAGGAGCAGTAATCTCAGAATACGTTTTTTCTGATTGGCTTTTTCATGATTTCTGCCTTCAATCCTGTTTTTGTAAGACGATCTGACTATATCAAGAGGGAGGGAATATAGATACAGGTAGTCCTCGACTTACAACACTTCAGTTAGTGACCGTTCAAAGTTACAACGGCACTGAAACATGTGACTTGCGACCATTTTCACCGTTACGACCTTTGCAGCATCCTCATGATCATGTGATCAAAACTCAGATGCTAGGTGACTGGTTCGTAGTTATGACCGTTGCAGTGTCCTAGGATCATGTGGTCACCTTTTGCGACCTTCTGACAAGCAAAGTCAATGGGGAAGCCAGATTCACTTCACAACCAGGCCACTCACTTATTAACTACAGTGATTCACTTAACAACTGTGGCAAGAAAAGTTGTAAAATGGGGCAAACCTCACTTAACAAATGTCTCACTTAGCAACAGAAATTTTGGGCTCAATTATGGTCTTAAGTCGAGGACCACCTGAACACTTTACTCAATTCCAGAGGTTGAATTTTTGAAAAGAAGGAAGGAGGACGAGGATGTTTCCAATATATCCTTCCTCTTTTGGTTTTTTTATGCCAATTTGAATTAACTCCAAATTGGTACTGATCTTGAACCATAGCCATCTTGGAAACTGGAATGATCTGAACAAGAAGTTTGAGCAAATGGATCAATAAAGCAGATAGGTCCATCTTTGCACAACCACGGGGCAAAAATATATATATGATACTTGTTAATTAGATGAAGAAATCTATTTTTCTTGTTACCTTTTCTATTCCATATGATTTCTTACAAATAAATATTTTTATCTAGTGCGGTAAATTGCTTCTCAGTTTGAATTCTGAGTACACCACTATAAAAGATATAGTCTGGTTTTATCTGAGTAATTCAGACAGCAATCATGCCTAGAGGGATAAAAGAAATATAGCCGTACCCATTGTGATGATGATTGCGGTTCTTAACATTTTCAACTAGGGAAACTTTAGTTTATGTGAGTCTAGGGAGGTGGTAGAAGCCCATATTTCATCCAGTCTTTTCTTCAGAAACATTTTCTCTGTACTTCACCTTCTTGTGTTTAACTGGCTCTAATCTCTGTAGTGAAACTCTGAGAGGCATCAGTGCTGCTATTTTTGTATGCAGGCGAACCAGCTGTGAAATGTAGGTTTGATTTGCAAGATGCCTTTGGAATCAAGAAAGAGGTAGTGAAGTAGATTGGGCCATTCATGCTAGAAGCTTTCTCTAAGCCAACAGCCAGGTTTCTCTTCCTCTTTCCATTCTGGAATTTTCCTTGTCTCTGAAATTGGCTGCTAGGATATTTGGGCTTGTACAGCGATCACACATATAGTGCAATCTCCATTAACCTGCATTGGGTCCTTTAAAAGCTGTTACACCTGATATCCGGAACAGCTGTTGGTATTGCTGGTTCTAAAACTATGTATTCTGTAATTTTCCAAGAAATCCACAAACATTTACATGTTTGGAATACAGGAGCTAATAATTGGTTAAATCAGCTGCATTTAAAACAGAAGTAAAAATATCTATATATTAAATAATTCAGTGTATGGATTTTGCTGTTGAACTGTAATTTCTCATTTCCATTACCCTATATCTGTAATGAGAAATCTGAAGCACCAGTCGATAATACAAATATCAAAGGTTGCCCAGGTTTGCTGCCATCTAGTGGGTATATGGAGTTTTGCAGTCTAGAAAGAGTAGCTGTGATTTTTGCAGTAATTTGTAAGCCAGCGAAATTATGAACTTTATTTCATATTTGATCTGGGTAGAACGGGGTGTTACCTCAATTTCCTGACTGTTCTTGAGTAGAATTATATTCTCCCTTTTGTCCAGGTGCTCAGAGTGATTATCATGAAGTCCCTTTTCATTTTATCTTAACAATGCTGTGTGATAGGTTGGCCCGAGTCACCCAATAACTTTTTGAGGCTCAGAATGGATTTGAATTTGAGTATTCCCAGGCCTAATCCAATAATTTAATCTCTAACGCCATAATAGATCTTGATTGAAAGTCTTTAACGGCCATTGTCCTAGCAGTTCAAACAAGTTTTCTGTGACCTATTGTTAGAATCAACTTTAATATCCAGAAATAGTTGCTGTGTGTTTTCAGTAAACATCCATATAAAATGAGGAAGAGATGTGTAAAATATTTACAAGGTCAAGGATTCATGAAATTATGACTGCACCAGTTTTGAATCTTCTGGCCTAGATGATATGAAAACAATTTTAAAAGGGGAAAAAGCAACAGAATAATAGAACAGAATAAGTTCCTTATTATTTTACAATTAGAACTAACTGCACTGTCTTCAGAAAATCTTTTTCACAGAACTAAAATCACAAGAGGCAAGCCTCTGCATAGCTACCGGTAGTGCTTATTTAATTAGTATATATTTTTTTTTGTAAAAGAAAGATTGTAGATTTCAGCCTAAAATATATATTAGCTTGTTAAATGCTCATAATAAAAGCATATTTCAGTGGTCCTACTGTTAGAAGAGGAGCATTACACTACAAGAGCTAGATGTTGTTGCTATCAGTGTATCATATTAAGAAGCAGACTCAAAAGCATAGGGGTTGTGGGAGCGAACGATAGGCTGTGGTAGAAAAATGACTCTTAGATATGCAACTTATTTATCCACAGATTTCTTGTAGAATCTGTAAGTGAAAAGTTGAAAGGTATTTGGCGAAATGGGGAAGAATGGCTAATGCAAAACAGATTGCAATATTAATTCTACCTTTCCTTTTTATGTTCATCTAGTTGCAAAATGAATGGCGCCTCATAGGCTATCAGGGTAAAATAAAAAAGATTCATTCTGATTCAGGGACACATCTATTTGCTGACAATAACAACACTCTGCTCTCAATAGATACTTAGAGGAGCCAGCTCTTTTGAAGGCTTCTCCTCCCAAGGAAGGAGCAGATGGCTGCATGTAGTTCATGAGACAGGTGTAATCTGTTTGGAGATCAAGACAGGTCTCTGGAAAAAGAGATTTGTTCGCTGTTTGTCGGCTGTCAGTCTTTGTCTTTGCTGAAACTCAATTATACAGCATCGGCAAATTACATTATAAGGATGATACTAAAGCAGGGTGAGGAAATACATACATTTCATGAAGGTTGTTTAGTCTAACATTTCCCGTATAGGTGGCTTTGTTTTTTAAAGATATCTGGGAACCCTGATTGGTTCTAAGCTATAGAACCATTATTTATCAACAAAATAATAATTTCCTTTTTTGTTAGCCACCATATACCTTCTTTGCAATTTAACCTGATTGTAATATTCTGACATTTGTTTTTCTGACCCTAACTGAATATATATAGCTGCAGTCTATTAATTATGTTGATAATTTTTTATATTAATTTTTAATCAAATTTTATATTTTTGACTTCTTATGTATGTTCCATGGGATATATTTTTATATTCTTAACCATTTTGTTTTTGTTTTGTTGATTTGCTCCATTTTTTTAAAAAAATGGAACTCTACAAATAAGTAAAATAGAACAAAAAACATAATAATTTCTCTTCTTTTCTACCTCAGTATAGCCAGACGTGAGAGCCAGTTTGGTGTAGTGGTTAAGGCATCAGGCTGGAAACTGGGAGGCAGTGAATTCTAGTCCCATCTAGGGCACAAAGCCAGCTGGGTGACTTTGGGCCAATCCCTTTTTCTCAGCCCCTGGGAAAGAGGCTACTCCTGAAAAACTCTGCCAAGAAAACTACATGGACTTGTCTGGGTACTTTCTGAAAATTAGACATGATTCAACAGAAGAAAAAAATTAGACACTATACAATTTACTGCCTTGTCCCCTACGTGCACAAAAATTGTCTGAATTGGCAAGTTAATTTAGGTGGTTCAGGTTATATTATGAAACAGTCTCTGCTTTGTTATCCAGTAAAGAGCCAGTTTAGGAGCAGGGGAATGGCTATTTATTATCTGTGCTCTTTAGTTTCTGCCATCTGAGGCACCTGCTTTACCAAGTAATTAATACTAGGAAAAGCCCCTAAGTTTTCAGAGCTATCGGTATAATTATCATAATCCATGGATCTGGATAAGGATCTGCACCACTGGGAATCAAAAGAGATCCACATTTTCAAATGAACATGGGGGCTCAGATTCAGAGAAGGTGGAGCTCTAATGTAATCAAATTGAAGAATTAGTTGTCAGTCATGAGGAGGAGATGAAATAAACCAATTGTATTCCATGATAGTTCTTCATTGCAGGGGTCTCCAACCTTGGCCAGCTTTTCAATTCTGGGAGTTGAAGTCCTCCAGGCTTAAAGTTGCCAAGGTTGGAGACCCCTGCTGCATTGGATCCAGGTATAAATACATCCCGTAGAATTGCTATGTCAATTGGCCATTGAAAAAACACATCCTGTTTCAGGTACTCCTCTGGAGAATTTGACATATCTTTAGCCTGAAAGGCATTTCCAATTATGAAGGAACATTGAAGATGACTCCTGCTGTCATCTTTGGTGCATCTTTGGTGCTGCCTTAAGATTTTGGAGTGTGTGCAGTTAATTCAGTCTCAAGGCCAAGTTGTCTTCCAGCACTATTACAGATTTATCCTGTTGTAATAAAGTGTTCAGTAGAGGTTGGTGGGAGCTTGAGGAATTGTACATAAAATGTTTGTGTTCTACCAGGAAGTTGCAACATACAGTAGAACCTCTGGTCACGAACGCTTCTGACCACGACCAAATCTGGTTCCGACCAAAAAATTCACATTTTTTTTTTCCGTGGCCGATTTCCCCTTCCGCGCCATTTTTTTTGTAAGCGCCAAATTTCCAAAATTAGGTTCGGGTCACGACCAAATCAATTTGCGACCAAAGTTATGGAACGAATTATGGTCATGACCAGAGGTTCTACTGTATAATTATTATATAAAATGTTTTCCTCATTGCAATTAATTTTTCTACTGGGTAAAGATTTAGAGAAAGACAGAGTTGAGCATAATGGGAAACTTCAGATAAACTGGAAGGAAAACAGACAGTGAAGGGCAAATTCTCCAGTACTAATAGACTTTTACCAGAGACAATATTAATTTATACTTTACCCTTGTCCTCCTTCCTCCAATATTCTCTTTTGGTTTTCTCTCTTGTTCCTACCCATATTCTCCTCCCATCCTCAACTTTGAAATAACACATCCTGAAAACTATTCAGTTCAACTTTGTGGAAACATGTCCTCAGGACTTCTCAGTCCTTTAGCTTACCTAATTCAGTTTGTTCCTCTTTACAAACATCTTAGGGTTTTGCTTTATTTCTGGCTCTGTTTTAATTTTCCCATTGGTCAAATAACTTCCAATGATAGCTATAAATTGCCCAGGTATAATGCCTATTAAATACCTCTTTATTTGAGAAGCTGTTAAATATAAGCATTAAGTTATTAGAGAGGTTTTGTCTCAACATATTTAACATATATGATTGCAAGTAAGCTAAAATTATTGATATAATTGAACTGTAAATGAACTATATATAAGTCTTAGAAATCAAACAATATTTCTTAAAATATATAGTTGAATAGAAGGTGCTTGTAATGTCTGTTTTGTAAATGAGCATCATTCTGGTACTTAGAAAACATACCAGATGGTTGCTGGTCCACCAGGTTATACAGCAGGGTAGATAGAACCAGTCCTGTAGTTAGTTGAATTAAGGTAGCCACCTGAGACAGCAAAGAACGAAGGCCAGAAGCCCAGCTCTCAGTTGTTCGTCCTAGCATCCCTTCCGTTGAAAGATGAACCACGTGTGTCTGTCTTGTATCTCTTAAATGAATGGGTGGCTTCCAGGAATGATGGAAGCCGCTACCAAATATTAAGTAGAATCAGTTGGAAGTCTCGTCACGTTCTGAGGAGAGACTGCATTCTGCTCTACCTTTCAAGCAGTGAAGTGTTTATAGAGGCAGCCTTGCAAATAAGGAAGCTGAAAATTTTGGAGTGGTGTTCAACTCCAGTGGTTGCCATTATAAGTGCTTAATGCGAACCAACCTGAAGTTGCATAATAGTACGTGTGCAAAATAGAAAAAAAGACTGTATTTAAGCACTCCTCCCTCCTGAGTGTAACCTGAAGAGCAGCCTGTGTCTCCTTCCACTAGTCTGAGCAGAGGATTTCTGACCCTGTCATCATCCCTCACTACCATCCTTTGTTGAATAATTTTACATAAGTAATTTTACCATCCCTGGGGAAGCTCATATCGGCATGCTTTCTTAAACTAATAAATGTTAATGTAGGTGATATATTAATAGTGATACTGATTGATTGGCAGGTCCTTGGAAAAGCCAAGGAGAAAGCAATTCTTTAAAAAGTCTGAGCTTAGAAAAGCCAACAAAGTCTGGAAATTTAATTCATTCAGGTGCAGTCTTGACTTGTGAACTCTTCTTTATCTTTTTTGTGCGTGTGTGTGCTGTGCTATGAATCATAGGAGTGCGCGATGGCTCAGTGGTTAAAGACACCGAACTTATCAGCTTGCTTGGGTTTGAGACCTGAGTGCTGCATGATGGGTTGAGCTCCCGTTACTTGCCGTTACCAGCTCCTGCCCACCTAGCAGTTCGAAAGCATGCAAATGCGAGTAGATAAATAGGTACTACTTTGGTAGGAAGGTAACAGCATTCCATGCGCCTTGGTGTATAATGCAGCACGGAAAATTTCTTTGGACAAGACTGGCTCCCTTGGCTAAGAAACGAAGATGAACACTGCCCCCTAGAGTTGGAAATAACTCAACAGGGAAAAACTTTATCCTTTACCTTTATATACCACAGTGAAATGTTTCTTCTCTCTCTCACTCTCTCCTCATATACTACCTGTATCCCTCACCACCACTCCATTCTATCAGGAGGATATGTTTTTATATTTACAGGAAGTCAGAAAGAATACTAGGGTTCATGGTCAAAGTAGTGTTTAATGCTTGACCGTGGATTGAGGTTTGTGGGTATTGATTTGGAAGGCCATCTTGACTTTTATGCACAAGGAATCTTGAGTGTTACGCCTCTACAGCAGAGGAGGTGGGTTCCTGCTGGTTCGGACCGGCTCTATAGAACCGATAGCGGGAATTTCCCCCCGCTTGCCGAACCGGCAGCGATGGCCGGCTGGACACGCCCCCGAACTGGCTCTCTTGGCGCTATAGGCGCCGTCATCTTGTTTTTTGCTTCTGCGCACGAACAGAAGCTGTTTTTTGCTTCTGCGCATGTGCAGAAGCTGGATTTTTAGCACTGCGCATGCGCGCACGTGTGTGCGTGGGGCATGCAAGGCACGTGCGCCCACGCCACGTGTGAGGAAGCGAACCGGCAGCTCGGTAAGCCAGAACCCACCCCTGCTCTTCAGGGAAGCATTGCCTTGCCATAATGATCTGTAGATGATGGTGATGGGAGGGTAAGGAAGGCCAGTGATAAAATGTGCAATCACATTGCGATGTGATTCTGTGCTGTTTTGTGCTTATATTGCATGCACTTTTGGGATGGAACTTGTGTCATGATGTCACAATAGGCATTTCATCATTTGATTGTTTAACAGATCCCATCTCCCCCACCCCCACCCTCCTCCTTCCCTCACCATTGTTTAATTGGGGCTTAGTATTTGGATCTTTACAGTATTTTGTTTATGTCTTTTGTTTTGTATAGTTTTTATCTTTTTAAGATTGTAAGCCACCCAGAATTACCCTGTAGTAAGATGGGCGACAAATAAATTTTACAAATAAATAAATCTATAATGTCAGAAGAAAAATACAGTTAAAAACATTGCTTTTCCTCTTACAAATAATTTTAGCCCTAGACACAGAATCCTATATTTTAAAACTTCCATGCCATGTTTTGATTCGGATCTACCGGGTTTTGATGTTCCTGGATGGTATTGACAATTACATGGATGAATAGATTTTTGAGCTCTTATCTTTTAAATGTGAAATGGATTTTTAAATGACAGTGTTCATCTAGTGTTTATCATAGACCATCCTCAGCTTACAATATATTTTATGCCTTCTGCAAAATATCAGAACAAAAGATGAACTAACAAAATAACCTTTCACTTCCTCCCCCCCCCCCGGTAGAATTTTAGCAGGTAATAATGCTAATAGTAATACTGAATATGCTGTAATAGGATAATGAAGAATTCTTTTAATACTCTGAAATCCAGATATAAAGCAGCTAATGACTTTAAAATGTCCTCTCGTCTCTCATCCTTCTGTTTATAATTTACTACGTGAAGATTTCCTCTCAATATTTGACTAGAAAGGATTAGATTATTCCAAATTCGTTATTACAGAATGTTCATCATCAGAAATAAAGAGAAAATATTACCTATAAGCAAATGCATTATATAAGGTTTGGGTTGGTTAGTTATTGTATATTTATGAGGCAACTATAGGGGAAGGAGTAGCAGAACCTGGGGACGAAATTAAAAGAGGGATCAGCCTAGAATCTCTACGTAGCCACAAGCAAATTAAGTCCATCCTTCCTTGAATTCCATTGACCCATATCTAACACCTAACAGGTGCTAACTATTAGTTGAGAATATTCCTGTGCCTAGGCTGAGCAGCAATAAATCAGTTTAATTGGATTTTCATGTGTGACTTGATCTTCCACACCTGAGGAAACACAGTATTGTTAGAATTCAAATATAGAAGACTTAAAAAGGAGGGAGGGAGAGAGAGGGAGACGGAGAGGGAGAGGGAGCGGGAGAGGGGAACTTATTTTACTCAGTCACAACAAAGTTCAATGCCACCTAGTGGATATGCAGTGAAATGTTGTTATCCACATAGATTGTGCATTCATGTTGGTAATGAATTGGCCACTCATGATTTGCATACAATGTATTAAAAGAGCTGCAATTTTGCCATATTGCATTGCTTTCTTTAAATTAGAAATTTGACATCCCTTATCAAGTACAGTAACTTTTATTCATGTGGAAACATGGCCGTTCCAACCATGGTCCAGACAATAATAACTTGGATTGTATTCAATGTTATAATATATCAATTATATCCACATTTATTGACATATATGTTAAAGATAATATTTCTATGATGGCACAGACATATCCATGCAGTTTTTTTGGCAACAGCATGGAATTTTGCCACCTTCTGTGTGTTTGATTAAATCATATGATGCAATTATACTCGAGTTGATAAGAGAAAGACATGAATTTGCAGATATAGCAATAGCACTTAGACTTATATACCGCCCCATAGTGCTTTACAACTCTAAGTGGTTTACAAAATCCTTATTTTACCGACCTCAGAAGGATGGAAAGCTCAGTCAACCTTGAGCTGGTGAGAATTGAACTGCTGGCAGTCAGCAGAATTAGCCTGCAATACTGCATTTTAACCACTGCGCCACCATGGCTCTTATCATGCCCAAACAGTTTTTATCTTGCCAGCAATCCACTTGGTTATGTTTTACCTCTATGGAAGTGAATACTAATTTCCTTATCTTTTTCTGAAGAAGCTGATCTAGTCATGGTCAAATATGCAATTTAAGGACATTGTGATCTATGACTGTATTGCATTCTGAGTAAAATTATCTTCATAGAACATCTGGATCAACTTTGAATGCAAAGCAATGCCAAGAATGTATTTGCTACCAATTCATTTCCAGATACAATTTAAAATGTTTGAGGTTACCTTTAAAAGCTAGAAAAGGCCACCTATCTTGTTTGTACATATGGTCAATGGAAGGCCTTTGGCCTGATCCACTAGTATTTTGAACCTGAAGGCAAATAAAAAAAGAGCATAATGTGCAGTCCCAGAATTTGAGTGCGTTCATCAAGTTTGTCTGTTTATAGAGATTTTAGGGCTGGAATCCTTTAATTTTCAAGATATTTCACCTGTTCTCTATAGTTGATTGTTGTTGTTTTGGCTGTTTTGGAAGGAAAGACTGCACTTGCTTATAATCATTAATCTAACATGGCCAAATTAATCCTTTTTTCTGGGCTTGTGGATGGACCCACTGAATATAAAGTGAAGAATATCTGTACAGTAGGCTGCCTGACAAGATGATGGCACAGATGGCTGGCTTCTAAGGATGTTCTGCTGGGAACTCACTAGTCCTTTTACAGCTTCAAGATCCTCTACATACAGCGCAGGCTCTCTGTGGGTATCATTAAATCAAAATGCTAGCAAGCAGCTGGCCTAAAGACTATTCCTGAGAGCTAGCTGGCTAGCTAGTTCACAGTTTCTCTTCTCTCCTAAGTATAAAGAGGGGAGGGATCTAGGGAAAACTCACTTGGACATAGCATAGAATTTTCTCTTAAGTCCATTTCTCCCCTGTCTACCCATAACAAAAATATAGCAATTCCTGTATCCAACTCCGAACATCAGAGAAGATGCTACTATTTGCAGTTCTTACTTTTGAAGACATGACCATCTCCATGCATGCCCATTTTAAGGCACTATCATTTTTATTTCATTCTCAAACAACTAAAGAATTTAGATGTTACTTGGGCTACATGTTGTCTATATGCTTCCTGGGCATCATCCCTAATTTACTTCTACTTTGCACGTTGCCCAGAACATTTTGATTATGTGCAGTCGATGTGCAGAATGTCTCCTGCCCTAATAACAAATGTGATCTAGTGGGCTTTATTTTTTTACTATCTTTTCTGTGGTTTAATGCCTTTCAAATATGCATGGAATATAGGGTTTGAGGACTGATCAATTGTGGTGGAATGTAGTCTTTATTCCCAGGAGAGAGGGGCTACATTCCAGAAGGCAAAGAAGCAACAAGGTTTAGAATAGTTTGGCTGCAAAAAAGAGAATTAAGAGGCTCCTCTCTAACCATTTCCAGAGCATATCTATAGTTGTGCAAATAGTTGCTTTAGTTTGGCAAGATTCTGTCTACAGGTAAGGAACAATAAAAGAAACTACTCAGAAGTAACTCCTCGTGTCTTTCCTTGGCTTTTGTGGGCGGGCTGACATCAACTTTGTATATGACTAAATTAAGAAAGATCTTAGTTTTATTGGACATTATTATTTATTCAAAATTGCAGTCTTCACCATATAGCAGAGGCCTTTTTTTCCAGGACAAATTATATAGAGACAAGTAAAATAAAATCTCTGTGGCAATGTATTTTCATCTGGCACATCACTGCATGCTTATGCAACATTCAAGCCATTTTAGGTGAAGTCAAATTGCCATTGAATAAACCTAACCCAGGAAACAGGCACCTTAGCTTCCAAGTTCAGATGAGGTACTAGTCAAGGATTCTTCTCTCAGAAAAAAGTATGATTGCTTTGCTTTCATACTCATATTGTTTATAAATGGTTTAATAGAAATGGATGTCAGAATGGAAAAGCTCCTGCTTGAGAATAAATATGCTCACGCAATTATGACCTGAGCCAGCTTCTTGTGACATCATAATGTTGCCTGCATTGATGGGACTCATTTTTCACTTTTGACTACAGACTTTGCCTGTGTGCAGTATAGTATTGAGCATAGATACAGGAGCATCATGGGTAAGGCTACATAATTGGGACAAGCAAGGTAAGGGAATGGAGCAAGGGATTCCCAAAGCTGCCTGCTGGAAGGCATAAAAAGGGATTCATAGCAATGAAAATAAATCAATAAAGCAGAGGTGGCTTTTATAAAATGGTGTTCTATCGGAATCATTAAGGGCTGAATAAGAGGCATTCCCTTGCCGAAAATATTCATTCATGAATGTGGTTTTTTTATTCCTGAAAATGGCTTGCCTTTGTACTGTAGTATTCTCTGTTACTCACAAGGTTTTTTTTCCAAGAGGCTATTTGATTATCTGCATCAAACAACAACAAAAAAGATAATACGCACTAGCCACTGCCCTGTTTAGCATTTTTTTATTGTTCCTTACTATCTCAGCAATTATTGAATTCAAATTCCTTTTTCTGTCACTGATTTGATTTGATCTTGGAAAAAACCCTGCAGTTGCCTTTCAAGACATGTTTGGTGCCTACGGCATGAACAGATCGATTTGATTGTTTCTCACTGGATTGGAAAAAAAAAAGACAATTTCATGAATATTTATAACTCTTTTACTTTAAACATAGAGGTACAACCCAACAACCTCCAGACCACAAGAACTGTAGTTTAATTCATCACAAGTAGAAGGTCAGCTTCCCACAATGAACGCAGTAATGTGTAAACACACAGAAATGTGGGCTGGGAAATGTAGAGCAGGAGAGCAAAGTTACTGCCTTAAATTTCTGCAGAGAGAAAGAAACAGGAGAGGAGGCCATAGATACAGTGCAGAAGGAGTGGCAAGGAAGAATAATTAAAATTGCCTGCCCTTTCTGATAATACAAGTCTCTTCCAAACAGGGTGGATTTGATTTAAATCAAGTCGATTTAAATCACGATTTAAATCACTAGTAAAAAGGCTTGATTTAAATCAACTTATTTAAATCATTTTTAAAGAGCAACTGTCATCTCTGTCCCGCAGCGGCTCCTCCTCTGACCCGCTGTTGACTCACTGACAGTCCCATTCATTTTAATGAGACGGCTGGTGATGCAGCAATGACACAACAAGGTGAGGGACGTGGCAGGCAGCAGGTGAGTGGATGCCCGCTAACAGGTGCTGCCATGATGGATCTGAAATGACAGGTGCTCTTTAATATTATATTTATAAGCTGCTTAGAAGGTTTCATTTTCATTTTTACTGCTTGCCCTTCCTCCTCACACTTAGAGCCTGGTGGTACAGATGCATTTCTCTTCAAACAATCATACAGTTTGTAGTGTACATAGATTTGCCAAACAATGGGATAAAGGAATATTCCTGAACTTTGTTTTATGATTTATCTCATGTTTACTATGAAATTGTGTGAATGCATCAATGCAGTGCATGTTATCTCAGCTTGCAGAGCTTGGATTCATTGAATGAGTTTACCAAACATGTAAATATTGCCGAATATACAGCCTCATGCTACATAACTAAGCTCATTTCATGCTGAATAAACTAAATTATTAATGTATCTTAAATAGAAAACTATCTTTAGATAGATTTTTACTCCAAAAGCATTTTATTAAAATAAATTTGATAAAAATAAAAAAAACCGATTTAAATTTTAAAAAAATCCGATTTTTTTGCTTTTTTAAAAACAAATCATTAATTTTTATCCACCCCGCTTCCAAAAATGAAACACAAACGAAAACAAAGTCAAAACAGATGCTTATCTAAGTGTCTTTAATTTCTCTTAGAGAATTTAAAATATTCTGAATGAAAATATTAGGAATGTTTGCTAAAGTGTTGTCAAGATTTTACGTTAAAGCATTTAAAAAAATAATTTCCATATTGCAGCTTTGGTTTTATATATATTTTAACCACATGAGAGAATCAACTGCATGGATCTGAATCAGTCTGGGGAGGATGATATTTTGCTCCTCTGAAGTCTGAAACTTAGTGGTTGTGTTTCAGTTCCCAAAACTGCCTCTTTTCAATATTGAGAATCTCTAAATATTTTACAGAAGGGGAATATTTAGATTAACTATTAAACAGAATTAAATTAATTACCTCCCATTGTGACAGAATTTTTTTTTCTTTTATGCAAAAAAAATAGGTACTTCTCACCTATGACCACAATTGAGCCCAGAATTTATGTTGCTAAGTGAAACATTTGTTAAGTGAGTTTTTTTTCCATTTTACGATCTTTCTTGCCACAGCTATTAAGTGAATCACTGCAGTTGTTAAATTACTAACACGATTGTTAAGTGATCTGGCTTCCCCATTGACTGCTTGTCAGAAGGTCGCAAAAGGGGGATCACATGACCCCGGGACATTGCAACCGTCATAAATATGAACCAGTTGTCAAATATCCAAATGTAAATCACGTGACCATGGGGATGCTGCAACGGCCAGTATGAAAAGTATGAAAAATGGTCATAAGCCACTTTTTTCAGTGCCATTGTAACTTTTAACAGTCACGAAATTAACTGTTATAAGTCGAGGACTAACTGAACAAGAAGAATGCAGCTCTTTCTTTTTTACATTGCAATAGGCTGTTTTGATAATTCAGAAGTATTTCATTTCAGAACCTTTGAACTCTTGGAAATAATCAACAAAGCCTGTTTTGTACATGAAAAAAAATGATCTGAACTCAAACCAAAGCGTTTCAAATTTAAAGTATTGAGACATACACACAAACATCAACATTGATTCAAGGATTAGTTTTGCATGAAACTAATCTTAGTGAACCACCATGTGAATGGCACTGGGTATTTCAATTTAGATATATGTTTAAAATATAGCTTTTACAGCAATTATTTCAGTAGTCAGAGTTTACATTTTTTAAATTAAAAGGAGGGGAAATCACAGTAAGTTTTCTTGGTCCAAATATTAGTGCTTGAAGCTTACGGGTTTTTTTAAATTAAAATCAAAGGAGGGAGGAGGGAAGCACAGTAAGTATCCTTGGTCCACATACCTTAATGCTACTGACAATTAATTCATTGAGGATAAATCTCAAGATCTTAATTGCTTAGTCTGCAGTCAAAAGTTCCTTGGCTTTCATTGCGTCTGTTCCCATTGCAGGTACATGTGACAGTAGTGCAGCTATGAGTGGAATTTTAAAGAGGAAGTTTGAAGAAGTTGATGGCTCCTCACCCTGTTCTTCCGTGCGGGAATCAGATGATGACATCTCTAGCAGCGAAAGTGCTGAGAGTGGGGATAGTGTCAACCCTTCCACTTCAAATCATTTTACCCGTAAGTACTACAGTTACATTGCAAGGGGTCTTTCCTCATTATAGACAATGAAAGTCAGTGCCTATGGTTTACTCCGTATTCACCCAGTTTTCTACTCTACTGGAAATAGATTGAGTACCAGAGCTGACAACTCACAACTGGAGCAGTTGGGAGGTGCTTTCCATCATATGGAGCAGATTGTTTGTATGAACTGGGTTTTAGATTGGAATTTTTAGATTGCAAGAGTCAGAGCCATACATGTGAAGAAGTGAACTCGTCAGATCATCAAGAAGGTATGCTATCTATCAAATTTGTGACAGGCAGACATGAGCAGGAAGGTTGTTTTATAATATTTAGACTGATGCCTGTATTTGGAATTTTGAAACTATGTAATGGGCACTCTTTAAATGCTTGCCACGGTGGACATAGCCAGTCTCAAAACACCCATTCCCAGAAGGCAAATTGGTAAGAATGTTCCACACAATGTCACTGTCTACTGTCGACCTCACCCCATTCTTAAGAGGTCTTTAAATAAATAAACAATACATCTAACATCCATCCTAGCATGTTCCCAAGACTTCAGCTGACTTTGCCTTTTTGGGGGGCAAGTGGGTACACCTTCAAATAAGACAATAGCCTCCATCCAGCCACCATTTTTATTTACGAACAATTCTTCTAAGATCTGTGTAGCACCAGGAGTCATTGTTGGAGATACAGTTTAGGTACTGAGGCTGTTGCTTTCATTTACAACATGTTTATTTCTTTCTCTCTTTTTTTAAATAACTTGGTCAGGGAGTTTAGCAGACACTAAGGAAGATGATGGCAGGCACATTGATGTCCACAGATGTCAAAACTGGTGAAACAAGGTCTAAAATATAAAACAGCCTCCAAGATGGTTTTTGTCAAGTTGCATCAAAACTTGCCTTTCAGATGATTGTTCAGCTGTTTCATTTATCATTCGGTTGTCTGATCCACAGAAAGCATGATCTGTAAAGAATGTTGTAGGATGCTCCTCTTATGTACGCTTTAATCTCATGGATAGTGTTAGTTTAAGTCATTTTTATTTTAGATTGTTCTGTCTCAGTGGCTGATGTGAATATTGTATTCTGATTAGAATTCATGGAACTTTAAATAATTAAATAGGGTTAGTAGAAGACCTTGGACCCAAGTGCAGCAACCTAGCAATAATTTATCTATATTAGTTCATGGTAAAATGTTTAATTTGCTTATTCACTATTTTCATCTGTGTTTATAATTTAAATAATAACTTTAATAATAATCCAAACCTATATTATTATATGGTAGTTTAATGGGTTGAGTGAGGGCGAGAGGTCTGTCCTTCCATAGCTTTTGTATTATAAATTGTGAGTAATCAAATGCTAAGCACAAAGTTTGTACAAATGAACTTGGCTCTGCAAAATCTAAGAAAGCCAACTTAGTCCAGTCATGTGAATCCTACTCATGTGGTCTCATCTCTGTAAATCATGATTATGGTTTCTGCTTATGAGACTAATCTAATAATTAAAGATTGATCGAACCGGAGATACACTTAAGTATGAAAGTATTGAAGACAAAATGTCAATTCTGATGGCTTCCTGGCAAGAAAAGAAAATGATGAAATTTTCTAGTGTGTGAATATAAATGAGAAAAGGAGGAGAGGGAGACAATGCTACAGCAGTTATTTGTGTGGAATTTCCGCTTACTTCCTGGCAAGGAAGGAATAGAGCCCTGTCTGAAATCCTAGAGAGACACTACCAGTAGGGTAGAGTCTCTCTGGCCTTCCAGATATTGTTATAATTTACATTCTGTTGTCCTTGGCCATCTACTATGTTGAGTAAGGTGGTTACGTTTGAGATACAGTGTAACTACTAAGCAGTATTGAAGAAGAGGAACCAATGGTCTGATTTGTTATATGATTATTTCTTCTGTTCTTTTGATTGGGGATAGAAAGGAGTGGCAAGATGATAACCATCCATGTAAAGGTAGGGATAAGTGGGATATTTTTGGTAAGAAGCTGTACAATGAAATGTAGTGGCAAAACAACTGGGAAAGAAGAAGGAAGGAACATATTTAGCTATGTTCAGCTATAGATTATGACAATGTCACTTCAGTTGGGGCTGCAGTTGAGTTGAGTTGAGTTGCAGAAGAATCTTAACTTGGCAACTACAGTAGATAGCACTATTTGCCAGGTAAGTTGCCACATAAGGTTCCATTGAGTTTTGTATTGAAATTACGGTATATTATAAATGGTGCCATTCCTGGTGTACATTGACAGTTGCTTGATATCTTGCCAACTTACCTCCTTGGGACAGGAATAGTTCTGTTATTATGATGGTGATAAATTATGGCTGTATGAGGTAGTATTCCAGTAGCACGAAGGCTAACTTTAAAGCGATTAATTTAATTGACTGAAAAGTCTGTTTTACATTTTACAGTTACATGCATTGAACCTAATCGTTTTGACTCATACATAAATGGGCATTTCTCTGCCTTTCTTTCTCACACAACACATGCACCAAGACATATTTTAAAAGCAAACATTATACAATTTTCTTCCCCTCCTCATGTCACAGGCATCTCATTAAGAGATCACTGTGGTAATGTTACTAAGTTAGTTCCTAACTAATCAGGTCTACCTGTTAATTAACCAGAAAAAAGAGACATTTTCCAAGTGGAAGTCATCCCTCTATTCCAGACTCTGCATCATTTTCAAAAGTTAACCAGGAAAGTTCCTTCTAGTCCATGCATATCCTCAGTTATAGTTAACATCTCATTATATATTTTTTCTTTATTTTTATTATTTTTATTTTTATTTTTATTATTATTATTATTTTTTTTATTATTTTTTTTATTTAAACATTAAACTAAGTCAACTGAACATTTAATAGTTTCACAAATACCACTTACTGGTGCTAATTGTTGATACTGGTTGCTGCCAGCGTCCTAGGTATCATCCAAGTATCTTCTTAAAATATATTTATTATTATTATTATTATTATTATTATTATTATTATTATTATTATTGTCTGTCAAACAAGTAAATAAACAAGTAAATAAATAAGGTCACCGATGCCTTTCAGAAGTAAAGTTCTTCATAAGTAAACCCCACTGAGTGTGACAGTTATGTGGACATATAATTGCAGTTCTAAAAAATAAGTCAAAAAAGAAGAAAGCTAAATACAGACACTTCTGCTTGCTATTATATGTAGCTAACTGTAGTTGCTTTTCTAAATCTTTGTAAATATCAAACGATGAGTACTGAGGTACCACTGTAAATATTATATTCCTGATATTTACAGTGGTATCTTGGTTCTCAATGTTCTTACACAGCTCTGCATACATACATGGGGATTCAGAGGAGACAAGGAGGGCCCAGCAATGATTTGTGCATCAAAATGTCATGGCATGTTTGATGCAGCTTACATGCTTGCTTCGGATGTCATAAACATGTCATTTGTGCAAAGATGTCAGTATTTAGACATCGTCACGGTTTCCTATGGTTGCTTCTGAGTGGGGAGGCAATCATTTGTCATGATTATGCTGTTTTAAAAAAAACAGCAAGAAGATTTGTTTAGGTTCGGTTCCAATCTAGATATTTCAAAGAACTGTCTAGGAGCCACCGCATCTTATGCAGAGACCTGTAGTCTCTGTGTACCTGCATAAATTCCCTCTTGCTGAGATTCTCTTACGTCTCATTTCACTACTTAAAAACCTCTGAATACCAAGGAAGGGAGGGAGGGAGGGAGGGAGGGAGGGAAAATGACTATCTGAATCTCTGAATTTCACTGATTTTAAGTGATTTTAAATTTTCCTTCCAAATCTGATCCCTCAGAAAAAAACCTCTGTCCATTCTTTGATATCATAACATCACCAGTTATGTCTCATGTGACCCTAAGACCCATCAGATTAAAATGTAACCCCATTGCTACAAGTTACAAACTACTGTCCTCTAATTTAATCTGGATTTTATATGAGCATGAATTGCTACAGCAAATTATGTCTAAAAATAGCTTCTTTACCAGTCTAGACTGATTTGCTGCCATATTTACCATTTGAGCATCTAAAATAAGATTTTAGTGCAATGGCATGCACAATCTATCATGTTTGTTCAAGAGGAAACCAAGTCATCTCTAAGCATCCCCAAATGCTGAATTGCCAACTACTAAAAATTGTCCTTTCTCTGAACGAAATTTCACTTCATTCGCCTCAAGCCTATTGGTGATTCCAAGCATCAATTCGGGATTTATTTATTTATTTATTTGATTTGATTTTAAGGCTGCCCATTTGCTGTCGCAAAGAAAAAGAGCTGTCTGTCAAGAGAATTTTGATGCCACTGTATTTCGGCATTCTGAATGGCAGCTAATAATTCCATGCAGGTATATAATAAGATAAGGGAACAAATGCCTTCCTGTTTGAATACATTCCCCTGTGCCATCTGTTGGAATCTGTCAACTAAGCAAGAATGTCACTATTGTAAAAAATGGTCGTATATCCCTTGTCTGGATAGACAAACCAGCAGAATCCTGTAATCAGTGATATTAGATGCCATTCAGAGAGTCAAACAGCCTTCTCCTCTCCTCTGCTTCTCCTTGATTTGCATTGCACACAGTGTTTATTTACATAAGACCTATACAATATGAATCTTATCTAAATCCGATGTTTGTGAATCTTGCATGTTAACGGAATCCAAAATGCGCTTCAGCTTAGGAAATGACCCTTAGGGTAAGGGAATATAAAATCAATTGAGATACAGATTATAAAACTCGCTGTGGAGGAAATAATATCTATAGAATTAAAATCAATCTAGCTAGGATTACTTTTGGGAATAAGCCTCTAGGATGCCAGTACAGTTTCTGAATAAAATGTTAATGCTTGGGCATCCTCAGAAGCATAGATAAATAGACGGCTACAATTGTGAAACAACTAGAATTAACAATGAGTACCAGGAATATATTTATAGTGGTACCTTGATACTTATCATTAATGGATTCTGGGAGGTGCGATGAGTACCAAGAATGATGAGTACCAAACAAATGTTTTCCATAAGGCCAGAAGTGGCATGCAGAGCCATTTCTCTGGGCACGCCAGCCATCACCCGTTGCTCTTCTGGGTTCCGGGGCGCACATGCACGCCGGCCAGCTGATCACGCATGCGGGAGCGCTGGAAACTGAAAGAGCAGCTCCCTGGCGCGCATGTGCACGCCAGGAAGCTGAGCTTCCAGTTTCCAGCATGCCAGCTGCTCTTGGTGCACGCATGCGCGCTGGGAAACTGCTCTTCCGGTTTCTGGTGCTCCTGCGCGTGTGCGCTGCAGAGCTGCTCTTCCGGTTTCCGGCGCTCCCCCATGTGCATACTCCCGTTTCGGCACTCGGTGCCGAAAAGGTTCGCCAACACTGCCATAAGGAATAATGTAGTAAGTCACAAGGCAGCTGTCACTGACAAGTTGTAGCTTGTGCGTTGAGTACCAAACAAACAATGAGTACCCGGACAAATTTTTTGCGTCAAAATGTGCCAAATTTGATGAGCTTCAAAGCAGTTGAGTACCAAGGTACCACTGTACCTAATGATAAAAATATTTAATTAAGGCTACCATATCTGGGTTACAAAAATTGGGAGGATCTAGGTGGCAACAAATACTTTTGTTATGTTTGCTTTTTCTTTTCTTAATCTAATCTGTTTTACCCTGTTCTCCTGCAGATATGTTGAGATTATGACTCCAAAAATTCTTTGCTAGTCTGTTGACAGTGAATTCTGGGAATTTATTATTTATTTGTGTGCATCTTTTTAACATTTTGCCCTGGACCACTCTTTGAGTGGCTTGCAAACTACAAAGCTGTATAAATTAAAGTATGAAAAATTAATAACATAAACAACAACAGATGGGTCACTATTCAGGCATAGATTTTGTTCCCAAATGCCTCTCCAGAGAACCATTTTTTAACAACATTTTGCAAATACAACATGGGATGTTTTAAATATCTAGATGTTTGCTGAAGTGGGGGGTCATAATTGAGAACACTTGTCACAAGATCCCTGTACATGACATTCATTCAGATTTGGGGCTCTTGGTAAGACTTCCCTACTGATCTCTCTGGATGGGCAGATTCAACTTGGAGAAAGGAGCCTTAGAGATATCTAAGTCCTAAAGCATGCCAATAGTCTTCAACTTACAACCAGGGGTGAAATCCAGCAGGTTCTGACAGGTAGCAGAAATTTTGAGTAGTTCGTAGAACCGGTAGTGGAAATTTTGAGTAGTTCAGAGAACTGGCAAATACCACCTCTGGCTGGCCCCAGAGTGGGGTGGGAATGGAGATTTTGCAATATCCTTCCCCCAGGAGTGGGGAGGGAATGGGGATTTTGCAGTATCCTTCCCCCAGGAGTGGGGAGGGAATGGAGATTTTGCAGTATCCTTCCCCCAGGAGTGGGGAGGGAATGGAGATTTTGCAGTATCCTTCCCCTGCCACTCCCACCAAGCTATGCCCACCAAGCCAAGCCACGCCCACCAAGCCACGCCCACAGAATCGTTAGTAAAAAAAATTGGATTTCACCACTGCTTACAACCATTTGTTTACTGACCATTTGAAATTACAACAGCATTGAAAAAAGTGATTTACAACCAGTCCTCACATTTATGACCATCATAGCATCCCTGTGATCATGTGATCAAAGTTGAGTTGCTTTGGCAACCGGCATGTATGTATGGGCAGTTGCAGAATCCCGGGGTCATGGGATCACCATTTGAAACCTTCCCAGCTGGCTTCTGAGAAGCAAAGTCAATGGAGGAAGCTGGCGTCATTTAATGACTGCAAGATTCACTTAACAACTGCAGCGGTTTGCTTAAGAACCATGGCAAAAAGGTCATAAAAATTGATTTAACAACCGCTTTGCCTAGTAGTGGAAATTCTAATCCCAAATCTAGTTGTAAGCCTATATTACCTGCATAAGGCTTTGAACATAACCAGCACCTTGAATTGCACTGGAAGCTGACTGATAGTCAATGCAGCATCTGCATTAGTGGTGTTATATAGGCAGTTATAGGCACTCTAATAATTAAATGCTAAACCAGATGAAGCATCCAAAAGGTCTTCAAGGACTGGCCCATGTAGAGTTATAGTAGTCTATCCAAGGGCGATAAGAGCATGTGTGACTGAAAGCAAAGCTTCCTGTTCCAGAACTGGCACACAGATGGAAGGCCCTTTATGGTTCAGCTCTTCTGGAGTGTAGCAAGTTGAGGAAGGCTTGATTGAACAGTGTCACATACCTACTATCCCAGGACCCTGGGAATCCCTTTCATGAAATTGAGTCAAAAGAGTTAATATTCATGGAATACGCGAACATATCTTTGCAAAAAGATAACGCTGTAGTTAAAAGAGTATTTAAAATCCATTCGGATTTGAGTCTGTAGAGATTCTCAGTCATCCAGGACATGGTTGTCCCAAAGGTGCTTTTTCAGGAGGCAATTGGACTTTCTTGTTTTTCCTTTTGAAGATGTTTCGCTTTTCAGCCAAGAAGCTTCTTCAGTTCTGGAGGAAACAGGAGCCACTACTCAGGTGACCCTGAGGACACAGATAAACCTCCAAGTGCTTCAAAGACCCTCTAAAACAGTGGTTCTCAACCTTTCTAATGGCACGACCCCCCCGCAACCCCCCCGCCGCCGCCACGTTTGATAGAGGGCCAGAAGCGGGAGACTTCGCCCGGACGCCGCCATTTGGGTTCTTTTAACTTCTGCGCATGCGCAGAGGGTGGAAGAACCCAAATGGCGGCGTCCGGGCTACCAGCTGACGGCGACCCACAGGCACGGCCGAACCGGGAACTTTTTACCCCTGCAGTGACGGTGGCACCAACATGGCGGGCTAACGCCTGTGAAATGGTCGTTCGACCCCCAAAGGGGTCGCGACCCACAGGTTGAGAACCGCTGCTCTAAAAGGATGCAAATTACCAGCTGTCTGCAAGGAATATAAATCCTTCCATTCCTCACTATCCTGTCAGAGCTGAAGAAGCTTCTTGGATGAGAAGCGAAACCTTTGGGACATTCGGATTTGAGTTTGCAGATATCAGCATAGAAGGTCTGCTGTCCACATACAGTTCAGTTCAATAATATTGCCCTTGTTATGCAGGTATAAAACCACACATTCAGCTCCTTCTGATTTTTGAATTAGTGGTCTTGAGGGGTCAGATTCCTTTTCCTGAGCTCTTACTTCCCATCAATCATAGCTGTCTAACTGTATTAAGGCACCTCTTACATAAAAAAGAGAAAAACCATATTTGGAATAAGATTTAAGTCCACGTCTGAATTTGGTAGAAGTGTGCCATTGTTGGATTTGATTTTTTTCTTCTAACTATATGTGTTTAAGATGATAGCAATCTTTTATCCAGGTAAATGTTCCTGGGATTGTTATCACGAAGGCCCTTTTGAAAAGGTGAGATTCCCACTGGAAAATTTCATCTCATTAAAGCGGCTGTGATACTTTTATCGTGCCAGCTGTGCTGCTTGCTGGATCATTTGCAACCAAATTTAAAACCTTAGTTTTAATCTTTAAAACCTTATGCCTCTTTGAGCTAAGTTACGCAAAAAATGAGATTCAGTCTGTGTGGCCCTTAAGATCTTTAATGGATATACTTCCTCCTGGTTTGCCTTATAGGGCAGACAAGTTAATGAGTAGAATAAAGAGGAACTTCTCTTAAGTAGCCTGAGAACACTTTCTTCATGGAAATTTGTTTATTCGTTTGTTATTAGATTTTTATCCCACCTTTATCGTTTTATAAGTAACTCAAAGCAACAAGCATACCTAATACTCCTTCCTCTTCCTATTTTCCCCACAACAACAACCCTATGAGGTTGGTTGGGCTGAGAGAGGCTGATTGGTCCAAAGTCATTCCAGCCCAACTTACCTCACAGGGTTGTTGTTGTGGGGAAAATATGAATCCGTGGGAAAGCTCTCAAAATCTCTCCTTTTCCCATGACCGTGGTTTGACTTGTATTTTATGCGACTGCACCTTTAACTGACTTGAACTGAATGAAATGTCAGTTTTGTTCTTGTTACTGGCTTTTATTAATTTTATTATTATTTTCTGCTTTTTTAGAAACTTTTTATTATTTTATCTGTGAATTACCTTCTATGGGTTTGCACTTTGTAAACCAACCTATTTTAAATAGATATAAATGACAAAATACAGGTAGTCCTCGACTTACAACAGTCTCATTTAGTGACTGTTAGAAGTCAGAACAGCACTGACAAAAGTGACTTATGACCGTTTTTCACACTTCATATCTTCATACCTTTCTGTTCTTGCAAACATTCTTCTACCACATTCATAACTTGCTTCATGGTTTATTATTTTTCTTTACATTTGTCGCTTCCCTCATTTTGAGAATTTCATCCACAATCCATCTAAACACAATTTTCTTGGTTTTTCTCTTCACATTTCAACATATTATACAGGTGGTATTTGACTTACAACCATTCGTTCAGTGACTGTTCCAAGTTATAACGGCACTGAAAAAAAATGACTTATGACCATTTTTCACACTTACAACTGTTGCAGCATCCCTGTGTCATATGATCAAAATTTGGATGCTTGACAACTGGCTCATATTTATGACGGGTTGCAGCACCTCGGGGTCACATAATCACTTTTTGTGACCTGACAAGCAATGTCAATGGGGAAGGCAGATTCACTTAACAACCGTGTTACTAATTTAACAACTGTAGTGATTCAGTTAACAGCTGTGGCAAGAAAGATTGTAAAATGGGGAAAAACTCACTTAACAACTGCCTCACTTAGCAACATAAATTTTGGACTTAATTGTGGTTGTATGGCAAGGATTACCTGTATCCTGTGTTTTTAGTCTTTTTAGCCTCAAGCTTATATTTCTTCTTAAATTGTTTTTGTGAGGGCAGTAAATGAGTTACATCCCCCTCAGGTTGTCGAGGAGCCCTACGGTTTACATTTATTATAACATGCTTTTGACATCAAGAAAATAGCTGGAATTGGGGAGGGAAGTGTTCACACCTTGGATCTCAGCCAGGCAAACCTCAATGTATTTATACTTAGTGACTGAGTAACTTCTTTTTACAGTTAAAGAAAAGGTGCTTGAAAAAGTTCAAAAGGTTTGATAGTCATTCACACTAAGATTTGCACAAATGAGGCAATACAGACTTTCCCTTCCTACCGCAGGTTTATTTTAACTAGCCTTACACACACACACACACACACACACACACACACACACACACACACACACACACCCCTCCCTCCTCTCCACCCACTTTCCAGTACCCTCTCCTGACTCTGGAATTCCCTGGGCTATTTTTGGAAATCTTGATAGAATTTACCTGCCAAAGATGCAATAAAGAACTTCTTTATGTAAGAACAGCTGAAAGTCTGGCTGATTCCTGAAATGTCAGAGAGACACTTTTCTCCAGAACTACCCTTTGTGACCTTCTGAAAAGCCCTTAAAATAGTTCCCTCCCCCCCAGCAAGCCTAGGCATCCCCTGGAAATGGGAAGCCTGGGAGTTGGCTGTATTATACAAGGAATCCTCGGCTTACAACAGTTCGTTTAGTGACCATTCAAAGTTACAATGACACTGAAAAAAGTGACTTATGACCGTTTTTCACGCTTATGATTGTTGCAGCATCCCCATGGTCACATGATCAAAATTCAGGAGCTTGGCAACTGGTTCATATTTATGGGTTGCAGTGTCCTGGGTTCATGTGATCCCCTTTTGCGACCTTCTGACAGGCAAAGTCAACGGGGAAGCCAGATTCACTTAACAAGTGTGTCACTAACTTATCAACTGCAGTGATCCCCTTAACAAGCTGGGCAAGAAAGGTTGTAAAATGGAGCAAAACTCACTTAACGAATGTCTCACTTAGCCATAGAAATTTTGGGTTCAATTGTGGTCGTAAGTCGAGGACCACCTATCTTCCCTCTTGTGATCTTGCTTTTGCTTCGTTGATTTTATGGAATGTTTTAATCGCCTGTTTTATTGTATACCGCCCAGAATCACTTGGGATGAGTGGCCATATAAGTTTGACAACTAAATAAATAACACAGTTGGATCCAGTGGATGTGCTGAAAATGGCAGGTATCATGTATGAACCCACAAAGAAGTGTTTTGATGGGAGATCACTGGAAGATATCAATGAGCTCGAAATTAGCACGTCATAAAACATGAGAGCATGAATCAGCCATATTTTTTTTAGGGAGCAAACTCCATTTTGCACTCAGTCATAGCCATTCCCACATAAATAAATAAAAAGTCCTAAAACTGAATCTGTAAGAAAGGATTAAAATTTTCATCACGTTTAAACATTTAGTGCAGGGGTGTCAAACTCGATTTAATTGAGGGCTGCATCAGGGTTGTGTTTGACCTCAGGGGGCCGGGGTGGGCGTGGCCAGGGTGGACGTGGCCAGCTTAGTGTCACTCGTGTCGGGGGCGCCTGTGGTGGCCCGAGTGCTCTGCCAGCAAAAACGGGCTCCCGAGCTCCATTTCCGGCTGCGATGGCCTCCTGCAACCCTCTGCCAGTGAAAACAGAGCTCGTGACAGCCACGTGCGGCCCTCCCGAGCTCCGTTTTTGCTGGTAGATGTACAGCGGGCTGATCCTTTGCTGTTTCCAGGGCGGCCCTGCGGGCCAGGTCTAAGCATCCCATGTGCCGGATCCGGCACCCGGACCTTGAGTTTGACACCGCTGATTTAGTCAATCTCAGAAAAATATTCACAAATCTTGCAGATTTTGTAATTTTGGGCATTCTTAATTAAAGTTTTTTTTTCTTTTTGTTTAAAAACATTGAAAGTCAGTGAGCATCTTGTTACAGAGAAGATGATATGCAGAGGCACCTTGTTTTCAATGGATGAGATAGAAATGTAGTTTCACACTTGCAAAGGGGACTTTTCACTAGCCTACCAGCCCCCCCTCCCCCCAAAAAGTTCCAGATTTTGTTCTTGCTGCAAAGCAAGGTGGTTGGCTCATCTGTGACAAATGTAAAGTATGCAATGACTTGGGAAGGAAATTTCTTAAAGATCTTCATCTCTATTTTGTCTCAATATTTTTACAATAAACATTAATAGACTTCCATATGCAGTCTCCCATTTTCAGACTGACTCCTACATTTAATTTATAAAAAAAAAATTATATGCCGCCCAACTCCCGAAGGACCCTGGCACATTATATGTGTGCCACTTCTGGCTCCTTAACTTAATGAAGTGTTTCAGGGAAATTGAAAGCTGGCACACCTTTTGTGGGGGGGGGGAGGGAGGGTATATATTGGCAAGTGTGCTCAATGATGGATTTGGCTTCCATTATCCAACTTTGCCAAGACAGAGAGTGGTTCTTTTCAATATTGTGCTTTTATGACCAAGTTTGCAAAGAGTGTTGCAAAACAAGACAGAACTTCTGGGATTTTGATAGCTGTGTGAAAGAGGTTACAGCTGATGTTGCTTCCATGACAGGGAATACCTGTTACATTTCCTACTGAGGCACAAATGTTAATGCTCCAGGAATTCCATTTACTTTTGCATCTAGCCACCTAAGATTGGGGACATTATTGTGGTCGTATGCTATATGTCACTACATGAATGTGTGAATCTCGCCCCTTCCACCAGGTTTTGTAATTTGCAAGAATTTCAAGCTGAACATGTTCTGGTACAGGGGTCCCCAACCTCCGGTCCGTGGCATACCAGAAACCGGGCCATACAAATAAGTGAAGCCCCATCCGCGGGATGCAGGCAGCACAAGAAACCACGCCCCCTCTGGCCCAGGGAAAAACCTCTCTCCATAAAACCAGTCCCTAGTGCCCAAAAGGTTGGGGGTCACTGTTTTAGTACATACAAAGCTTTTATATTATAAGAGAATAGGCAGGGCTTGCAAAAAAAAATTTTTTTTTCATACCCTCATGTTTCAAAGCAATGCAGAGTGACATTGTATATACACAGAAGTCCACTTTTTACCCCATGACTGACCTTGCTTAGTTGGGGTGAAAATGCAACACAGTGTTCAAGGTTACAATTCAGAGCAGAAGCATTGCAACAATAGTTGTAAAATAATATAGAACTTCTGTGGCATTGGACTGAATTATTTACGAAGCTAATAAAATGTGCTGTTTGGAGATATAAATGAAACCTATGTATTGAAAACAAAAATCTATTTCCTGGAGTAGGAAAAGATTGTACTGTAAGAAGTGTATGGCTTAGGAAAGTATTTTAGTTCACAAAATACCAGAGCTTTAGCTTCAATAAGATTAAAAAGTAATACGAGAGCTCTGCTTTCTTCACTACTTTTCCCGTAGCAGGAAAAGATTATATTACATTAGGACGATGTCTCGGGAAAGTACCGTATTTTTTGGAGTATAAAATGCTCCGGAGTATAAGACGTACCTAGCTTTTGGGGAGGAAAACAAGAAAAAAAAAAAAAGCCTCTGCCTCCCAGCAATTTACCTCCTTCAGGGGTGAAATGTGAAAAATTTCCCTACTGGTTCTGTGGGCAGCTTGGTGGGCGGGGTCATGTGACCGGGGGCGTGGCCAACTTGACATCACTCACGCCCACGCCCACGCAGTCACATGACCTGCCACCTAGCCACGCCCACAGGAAAAGGGAGGAAAATGTTT
>QLTV01001483.1:1937408-1976509 GCA_003457575.1 Thermophis baileyi
TTGCTCCCCTCCCTCTGCAGATAAGTTTATTGCTGTGGCAGCTAAATAAATAAATGTTCATGTCCAACTTGCAGGCGTGTTTCCGGGTGACATTCAAGGTGCCGATTGTCACCTTGAAAGCCCTACATCAGGGGTGAAATTCAGCAGGTTCTGACAGGGTCTGGAGAACCGGTAGCGGCAATTTTGAGTAGTTTGGAGAACCGGCAAATGCCACCTCTGGCTGGCCCCAGAGTGGGGTGGGAATGGAGATTTTGCAATATCCTTCCCCTGCCATGCCCACCAAGCCACACCACGCCCACCAAGCCCTGCCCACAGAACCGGTAGTAAAAAAAAATTGGATTTCACCACTGCACTATCCGTAAAGGTTGGTGGGAAAGATCTTGGAGAACAGGCCACGGAAGCTTTTAAGGAACGATCAGATAACACAGAGCATATCCTCCAGCTGGACTGCAAGCAGGACAAGAGACTCAGAAGGCTTGCCAGATTCTGTTTATGTAGCATTACAATAAGGTAGAAAATAGACCATCTGGTTATGTTTCCTGTCTGATCCACCTAGGAAGGCTGACGTACTTTGACTCATAAAAATGAACATGGCTTGCCGAATTACCGGTAAGCTGTATGCTGTTTTTAGGAGGCATAGTAAGATAGCTGCAGTTCTGGACAAGTGGTTGAAGAAGGTAACCAAGCAGAGAGCTTCATTTTGTCTGGCATTTTCCCTGTACCGTTTAGACATGCTTCCAGAGGCATCTGGAGCAAGCCACCATTTCTGTGTTGTGATGTTACTTAACAACACAAGTTCCACCTTAACACGCACCTTTGTGTCATGAGTACAAAAGGGGCAAGAGTTCACCGTTGCAGAATCAACCTCTCTCTGTTGCACGTTTCCCACCCCGTCCATTTTAGCCTAGTGGACTGCAGCGTTAAGGGTTGAAGAGATGGATAAGCAGGGCTTGATTTAAACTTGTCCTTTGTTTCCGTTCCAGCATCCTCGATTCTGAAGAGTGAGAAAAGGAAGAGGACAAAAAATGTCAATTTTAATTGTGTTACGGTATACTACTTCACCAGGAGGCAAGGCTTCACGAGCGTTCCCAGCCAAGGAGGGAGCACTTTGGGCATGTCCACTCGTCACAACAGTATACGCCAATACACCCTTGGGGAGTTTGCCGTGGAGCAAGAACGGCTTCATCGAGAGATGTTAAGAGAACATCTCAGGGAGGAAAAGCTGAACTCCTTAAAACTCAAGGTAAAAAAAAAGGGAGGGGGGGGGCAGGATCCTTTTTTCCCCGCCTCCAACATATGGACCCAAAACATTAACTGTGGGCTTGGCGCTTGATATCCTTGGCCAGGTTGCAGTTCCACTTCTGAAATGGCTGCACTTCAATCGCTTCCAACAAGCTGGCATTGACCCTGTCTCTCGTATTAACTCATCAGATTTTTTTTTTTAATAGGCTTCCACCTGGGCTCTTTAAGATGATCGTTTTCTTCCTGCTATGCAGATACGATGACAATTCGTTCCACCCCATCAAAGTTCCAGCTTTGATCGGGATGCAAATATAGTTAAACCAGCTGCTAGGTGTGGGTTGTTCTGCACAAAAGAGATTTGGAACTGATATTCAGGAAGGTTTTCTCTTTGAATCCTATGACGGGCTGCTGGGAAAATTGCAACAGCCAACTGTGCTTACTCTGTGTGATATCCAGTTGCACAAAACACTGAAACCCACATCTTTCGGTTTATACAGGAGCTTATTTTGATTCTCTAGAAAGTGATTCTCTATAGTGAACACACCTGCCAGGGATAGGTCTGATATTGTTCACCTGGATATGTATTGCTGTATGCAAGCTACTTGATACATTCCCCCCTCCCTTTTTTTTTAAAGGATATCCTATGCAAATAGCAACTAGGGCTGTGTAAAATATTTGAAATAGGTGTTTTGTAAAGTTCATTAACACAAACAAAACACTTCTCTTTAAAGTATTAGAGTAGTGTTTCCTTTACGATGCTTCCAAACTGTCCTTAGTAAGGGATGCACACAACTAGTTTCTCTTGGACTATCAGCAAAAGGAAACAGCTGGGCAGAGGGACATATTTCAAAGCAGCTATGCAAGCTTTAGCAAAAGAGGACAACTGCAAAAAGATGTGCTTTGCTCATGCTAAGGAGTTTTGCAGAGCATCTGCCTGAACATTTTCCCAATCCTAGAGGGTATTCGAGTGGCGCCTGCAAGGGTTGGTCAAAATCAGCAAGATGGCAGGTGGAGCTTCACAATGTAAGCCCCGAACCATGTGTACATGTACCTTCAAAAGGAGCAGGAGAAAACATAGTGGCATTCCCCAGAATAAGGTTGATGGGACACGGTAGTATGAAGAGCACCATAAAAATAAAGGTGATTATGTGTTATCCTAAACCAGTGCTTCTCAAACTTGGCAACTTTAAGATAAGTAGACTTCAATCCCCAGAATTCCCCAGCCAGCATATTGGGCTGGGGAATTCTGGGAGTTGAAGTCCACATACCTTAAAAGTTGCCAAGTTTGAGAAATTTCGTCCTAAACCCTTGATTCAAAAGACTACTGGGAGAAAAGTGCATGCTTTAAAACAGAGTACTCATTCAATCCAAATGGGATTTTATGCATGCACACAGCATTTTATACACTCTATGCATATGTAACATAGGAACAGGATGTCAGATATGTATTGTATGTATGTATGTGCAATATGGCAAATAGTATTTTGCACAAGTACAGGAGCATACAGTCAACAGAGAGATGTTATTGATTGCATCTGGGATCTGCTAAACAGAATTGTTGCACTGAGGATTTATTTTGGTTATCCAAGCTTGGTCTGTGGTATAAGCTGTTTATAAATGCTTCAAAGCATCTTCAGTTGTTCACTTAATAATAAGAGTCATGAAAACAAAGCAGAGATATTTAAAGATGGTGTGGTCCTCATAAATCAATTCCACACTCTTGCATAACAAAGCTTATGCTACGTAAATGGTTTCCTTTGAATATTCTGTTCAGTGGAGCTGTGATGCATCTTTTAATGTTACTACAGATGACTAATAATGGCACGGTGGAATCTGAGGAAGCGAACACTTTAACGCTGGAGGACATTTCTGATGATGATATAGATCTGGACAACACCGAAGTAGACGAGTACTTCTTTCTACAACCTCTGCCGACAAAGAAACGAAGGGCGCTCCTGCGAGCCTCCGGAGTCAAGAAGATTGATGTGGAAGAAAAACATGAGCTGCGAGCCATCCGTCTTTCAAGAGAGGACTGTGGTTGCGATTGTCGAATCTTCTGTGACCCGGAAACTTGCACTTGCTGCCTTGCAGGCATAAAATGCCAGGTGAGAGGGCTTCACTTAAGGTATTCTTCACCAAAGGCAGTTCCAAGTGTTTTATTTATAAAAAGGAAGGATATCCTGCCCATTCACGCTCATCTAGGTGTTCTAAAGAGAGGCACTGCCCTATTATCCCAGCTACAGGAAGTTTCAGCTGTAGTTGAAACATAAGGAGACAGGTGAGTCATTTGTCCCTCCAGGTATTGCTGAAACACAGATCCCAACAATTGAAAGCATAGCCACCATTGAGGGATCCAAAGAGTAATTCAGCATAATCTGGAGAAACGTGGATTCTGTGTGCAGCTATACATGGCAAAATACAATAAAGAAGATATAAAACAGATAGCCCAGGTTTTGGTTTTGGATCAGCCTCCCTAAGAGCTGTTTTCTTCAACCGGGTGGCCGCCTGATATATTGGGTCTAAAACTCGCAGAATTCCCATAAGCATAGTAATGTTCCATCACAACTTAAGGGCAGCAGGTTAGAGAAGTTTAACTTAAAGCAGGGGTGTCAAACTTGATTTCATTGAGGGCCGCATCAGGGTTGTGTTTGACCTCGGGGGGCCGAGTGGGCGTGGCCAGGGTGGATGTGGCCAGCTCGACATAGCAATAGCCCTTAGACTTATATACCGCTTCATAGTGCTTTGCAGCCCTCTCTAAGCGGTTCACAGAGTCAGCATATTGCCCCCAACAATCTGGGTCCTCATTTTACCCACCTCGGAAGGATGGAAGGCTGAGTCAACCTTGAGCCGGTGAGATTTGAACCGCCGAACTGCAGCTAGCAGTCAGCTGAAGTAGCCTGCAGTGCTGCACTCTAACCACTGCGCCACCTCACTCATGTCGCAACAGCCTCCAGCCCTCTGCCAGCGAAAATGGAGCTCGGGGGCACCACACGCGCGGCCCCCCTGAGCTCCATTTTCGCTGGCAGAGGCACCGTGAGCCGGTCCTTCGCTGTTTCCAGGGTGGCCGCGTGGGCCAGATCCAAGCACCCCGTAGGCCGGATCCGGCCCATGGACCTTGAATTTGACACCCCTGACTTAAAGGTTTAGAGCCCCTTTTCTGTTAGCATTAGGGTTAGGGTTCTCCTGACATACATTTCAGCAGTGCGGCTTCCTGGATTACCAAGCATGGCTGGAAAGTGCTGTGATCACATGGGCAGTCCAGGAAGTGCTGATGGAATTATAAGCTTTCTGGAGAAGAGTTCCATTCTTTTTCCAGGTTTTAAAAAGGTTAAAGAGACTTTGACTGTCCATCTTATAAACTTCATAATGGAAATAAAATCAGCTTCCTCCTGCCTTTGCATGAGTGCTTTAAAAAAGACAACCACTCCTAATGAAATTTCATATGAGGCTGTTGTTTATACCTCTTCAAGATCTATTTGGAGTGAAATATCCAAACTCCACCCCCACTAATCAAATGGGAGAAAAGTGGAGATTAGCAAGTGGGATTCCCACTTCCCTAACTTCTGGAGCATAACTTCATCCCACTCATGAATGTATTTTTTTTTTTACAGTTAAGTGAAATGCCCCATCAGCCTGAATATTTGAAAAAAGAACCTACTTCTGCAATTTAGCAGTCACCTGGATTAATCCTAAATGTTGGCATAACCATTAGAAGTCATTAGACCAGCAGAATAAGGAGGGGCCGGTGATGCTAGAGCAGAACAAAGGGACAGGGGGTCCCATGGCACATTTGTCATTGCTTAACCAGAGCAAGCTGTCATTTGTCTCACAGCCACCTTGTCTGCAGTAACTGGATTCACCGTCCGCAGGGAGCCATAATGTGGTTTGTGTGTTTTTGGCTCGGTGTGATGTGTGCAAGCCATTCTCATTTATAAATCATAATTTCTAATGAAGTATGAAATATAGCTCCATTTAAAAACAAAAACAAACTAGGGCTTATTGCCGTTTGCAAAGCCAGACAGGTCTCCCTTTCCAACATTTCTTATCTGGATTTTTTTTCTGCCAGACAGAAATTTTGTAAAAGCAGGTAATTAATTTATCTCATATATCAATCCTCCACGAGACTTCCGGGGCAATTTTCTTTGATGAAGTTTCTTCTGTGGCTAAGAGTTTCTAGCATCAGGGTTGATAGTGCCCAACCGAACAGCTAATCCATCATCTTTCCCCCCTAAGGTGGACCGTATGTCTTTCCCGTGTGGTTGCACTAAAGAAGGATGCAGCAATACAGCCGGCAGAATTGAATTTAATCCCATCAGGGTTCGAACTCACTTTTTGCACACTATAATGAAACTTGAATTGGAGAAAAACAGAGAGCAGCAAGTTCCCGCGCTGAACGGCTGCCACGCTGAGCTCAATGCTCACAGCAGTGCAATGGGTCCCACCTCCCACCCCCTGGAATTTTCAGTCCCGGAGAACTTTGAATTAGAGACCGAACCCAGGGCTGCGGTGATGCATTTGCAGTCAGCAGATGACTTGGATTGCGCTGGGGAGGAAGAAGAGGAGGAGGAGGAGGAAGAGGAGGAAGACGCAAGTAGCTTTTGTAGTGGAGTTACAGATTCCAGCACACAGAGTTTAGCGCCCAGCGAAACAGATGAAGATGATGACGAAGAGGAGGACGAGGAGGACGACGACGAAGAGGAGGAAGACGAGGAGGAGGAGGAGGAAGAAGAAAAACTAGATGAATGTCTGGAAGGCTTGGGTGTTCATGCTGATGCAGGCCAAGCCCTCCCTTCTGTCCTTTGCTATTCAGACAGCACTGCCATGCATGAAAACCAGCCAAAGGCACTTTCCTACTACCCGAGCTCCACATCCTTGTATTACCAAATAGAGAATCACGGCCCTGGCACTCCTAACCAGATTCGGGAGACTTACTCTGAAAGAGAGACTGTTAAGAACGGGAATCTTTCTCTGGTGCCTTATAACCCAACTTCGGAACAGTTTGTGGACTATGCGCGCCCCTCCGAGGAAAATTATGGCAGCTCCCTGTATCCCTCTTCAAACCCGTCTGTCATCGTTTGCTGCTCTTCATCCGAAAGCGATAACGTCGTTCCATGTAGCAGTTTATACGCTGAACATCGGCCAAGGCATTCCCAAGTGGATTTTCCTTCATACTTGAAAAGTCCTTCGCAAGATGGATTTGTATCTACTTTGAATGGTGGCACTCACCTCCCAGAGCGTCCCACCGAGAATTCACTCGGCCTTTCAGAAAAGAGCAGACTGCATGAAGAGTGTATCAAATCTCCCGTCATGGAAACAGTACCTGTTTAAATTTATTTTAGGACCGAAATCGCTCTAGATTTCAAAATGCATTCTATTTTAATTGGATTTCCCTGGACGCGTTCTTATTTTTTTTTCCTCTCAGCAGTGGAGGTAAGGGGGAAGACCGTGGTTAATGTTTTGATTTTCTTTTTCATTGTTGTTTATCAGTAAAGCTCTCTTGGCTGTGGCCATTGCACAAAAACAGTTTGTGTAAAAAAAGTAAACTTTTATAAAAAAAAAATAGAATGGTCCTTTGATAGAAAATACCCAGATTTTAAAATAACCCACACAGACATATATATATATATATATATCCACATCCACATGCATATAGTACAAAAACGGCCCACGTATTGATTTATGCTGGGCTCTCTAACTTACAACTTCTTATTTTATTGTCGGGCTTGTGCAAGATAATAAAAACGTTACTTTGCGTTCTTTGTATTTAGGGTATTAAAATGTCACTCCTATTTGAGGGTGATGACTTTTTAAATATAAATGTGACTGCAAAAAAAAACACAAAAAAAACCAACCTGAATTATTCAGTAATGTATTTGTTTATTTATTGTAGCTTAGTACTCATAACTTGATAAAAATGAACCGCTTGCTCTTTGGAGCAGAACAGCACAATGAGATTTCATTAGGCAAATTGCCTTTGTGAGGGTAGTACATTTGATCACGAACTCTGTTCTCTGATCTGCACTAGGGACTATTTGTATTTGTAATTTAGGAATGTAGGGAGGACATACCACTTAGTCATTTTGGTGACACTGGTGTGGAGTTTGTGTTGCAATTGCTGCCCTGTCCCCATCTCAAGGAGAGGACAATAGATAAGATTTTTCTAAATTGCAGCTAATGGCAGCTACATTTCTAAAAATGTGTAACGTAGGACAATCCTTAGATTTTCAGGGGTCAAGAGAAGCAGCGTTAGCATTATAAGGAAATTGGGTTGTGTTTTGTCATTCAATTGTCTCTCTCCATTCTTTTCAATCCATAAACTATTCTGGATGAATGCAGAATATTAAATAGGGACAATATCCAGCCAGACTTCTTCAGATCTTGCCGTCATTTCCCCCCACAATCACTGGCCATTTTTCCTTCAACCAACATACTTTTCCTTAATGGCAACCCCTCACATTTGTGAAGATCTTTGCTTGTCAGAAAATGGTGGCTCTACAGGATGGCTTGGGCCCTCTATTAAATAAGAGCATTGCTGCAGTCTTTCCATGGTTATTTCTTCATGTAAAGTCGGAATGCTATATTTTTATTTATTAAAATTATCATCCCGACGTATAAAGTGCTCAGAGTGATCTTCACAATAGCTTAAGAAATAATCCAGAGTGAATGACTGAACCAAGGTGTTATCTCTATGTTGGAGCTCTGTGACCAATATGGGATTCGATATGGGTTTTCCGTGGGGTGTCTTCTCGTCTCCTTCAAGCTCTAGATCTCAGTGGCATTCTGTCTCTCCGCTAGCCCTGTAACCGTTTCCTCTCCCCTGCATACAATAATAGTGTGTGAAGAGTCACATGGGAACATGGAAGCACAGTGCTAATGGAAACGATCCAGAGATATCAAAAGGGAATTCCTTCAGTGGAATGTCACATTCCACTGCTTTTGGTGGCACTTCCTTGTAATTAACTTTTAATGGGCTGTGTGCTTTGTGCTCACAGCCCTGGGCAGCTTTTGTGTAAGTATCTTTTTGTTCTTAAACTAACATACCTTGGTGTAGCAGCTATGAGTAATCTTAAAGACACCACAGACTGTTGATTCTTAAATGTTGCATCTATTTCTTTTTTTAAATAATCCATGGATAAACCATGCAAGAATTTCAGCAGTTCTCAGAAAGAACTTTACTCTGAATTTCTTTAGCCAAATAAAGTAATTAGGAAAAGAATGGGCATTGTGCGGTTTGTGGAGAAATTCCGTGAGCTCTGAAAAAAAAAAGAGAAGATACTCAGAATCTGTAGGGATGAAGTTTCTCATTTGAGTGTGATTTGACTCACTATAATCTCTAAATAGGAAAGGATTTAGGGTTGACTGGAATCAGTAGGCATATTTCAGCCATTGTTCTCTCTTCTTTTAGCAAAAGCATTGAGATTTGAGTGTGTATTCCTCCAGAGCTTTTCTATCACTAGTGTATGCAATTCAGAAGTGTTTCTTCATTGTAGTGAATTAAGGAACATTGTAGGCATGGCAACTCTGTGGAGCTACTTAGAGCTCAAGTGTTCCCGCCACCCTACCCCATTAGGCTTTAGATTAACAGAGTTGGAAGGGACCTTGTAGGTCATCTAGTCCAGCCCCCTGCCCAAGCAGGAGACCCTACACCATTTCTGACAGATGGCAGTCCTGTCTTTTCTTGAAAGCTTACAGTGATGAAGCTCCCACAACTTCTGAAGGCAAGTTGTTCCATTGGTTGATTGCTCTCACTGTTAGAAAATTTCTCCTTATTTCCAGGTTGAATCTCTCCTTGTTCAGATTCCATCCATTATTCCTTGTCTGGCCTTCAGGTGCTTTGCAAAATAGCTTGACCCCCTCCTCTCTGTGGCAGCCCCTCAAATATTGGAACACTGCTATCATGTCTCCCCTGGTCCTTCTCTTCTCTTCACTAGACTCGCCATGCACAGTTTCTGCAACCGTTCTTCATATGTTTTAGCTTCCAATCCCCTAATCATCCTTGTTGCTCTTCTCTGCACTCTTTCTAGAGTCTCAGCATCTTTTTTATAGTGTGGTGACCAAAACTGGATGCAGTATTCTTGGTGTGGTCTTACTAAGGCTTTATAGAGTGGTATTAGTACCTCACTTGATCTTGATTGTATCCCTCTGTTAATGCAACTTAGGATTGCATTGGCTTTTTTGGCTGCCGCTGCACACTGTTAGCTCATAATTGGTTGTCCACTAAGACTCCAAGATCCCTCTCACAGTTACTGCTATTAAGCCTGGTTTCACCCAGTCTATATGTATACTTTTGGTTTTTCTTGCCTAAGTGTAAGACTTTACTTTTCTCTACATTGAATTTCATTTTGTTAGATATTCTCTGAACTGGTTATCCTAAATAGAACCAAATGATAAATATCCACTTGTGACTCTTTTCTAGATTTCAAGAACAATATTTATGAATGTAACCTGGATTACAAAAGTCTTACCTTCAAGTTACTAAAAAGTTAATGAACTAGTTATTCTTGTACATGTCCATTCTTTAAAGTGGCAAAGTATGAAGTTTTAACTGTAGATTTGTCCTCTGAAAATGGTGGTTTCAAGTACAGCATTTCATCTCCTCTTTGGATAATTTTGTTCAAAAAAAAAAAATAACTGTGGAGGAAGTGCCTTTGCATGCTTAGCTCAAGAAGATCCCAATCATATCAATATATATATATATATATATATATATATTATCTCACTGCAGTCTTCAGTCAGACTTTACCATTGATCTCAGCAGAAGCATCCACAGCTTTATTTCTAGAAGTTTCCCACTTCTAGGAATGTTCCTGGTAGCAATGCCAAGCGTGCCAGCTGATTCTTTATTTTCCTTGTAGCAAACGTGCTACATCCAAATTACTTTGATGGGGTGTGGGGGGGTTAATCCTTGGTGGTTCTTAACTCTTCTATTTCCTCACTTACTACAAAAATTAGGCTTTATTCCATATTCCTGGCATGTGCTTACTGCAGGTGATCTTTGGGCTTGAATGTTGATTCCTACCTTCTGTATTTTACTTTCTTGATCATATCCTTTCTCATTATTTTTAAACATACCAGCCACTTGATCAGCACCGGCTGCATAGCAACAAACAGATGACACTTAGATGTCCAAAAGGATTAGTTGTGCTGACTTCTGATCCATAAAATACGTTCTTATTTGAATCTTACTTTTGTATTCTTCCTCTTGGCCATATAGAACGAGGAAGGTGGAATAAATTATTAGTTTGGCACATTGTGCTTTAATTTTTGCAGCGGCTCTCTAAGTTGCCTCGATACTGACAATAATTCTGAAGAATTTGCATACGAACCTTGATGTTTGTCAGAGGCTAGTTGGAACACATCATTGCTGCTGGAAACACTCTTTGTACTCAGCTAATTCCACGTCATTGTAAATTACTTCCTGGAATCAGGCTTGCAAGTCAGAAGGGTGACAACTGAAAACCCTGTCCTAACGAGTTAAATCTCACCTAGATACCATGATGGGACCCAAACCAGATGATTATGATTCAAAAATAAAGGGTACTAGAATGTACTATTTTCTAATCAATTCTCCCAGTTCAGGCCTACCGCCACTACCACCACCAAAAGCTGGAAATGTTCCAGCAAAAATCATGCCTTCGTCACACACTTAATGCTGGATCACTGCAAGACTGTTTGGGAGGCCTACGAGACCATACTTCGGGCCTTCCCCTACCCCACCAGTGATATAGCCTCATGTTGTTGTGTTGTGTTGTTGTTTTTTTTGCATCAGATGGATCTCCAGGGTAAGATCCCTACAAAATTGTGCCAGAATCCTACCAGATATGCTTCCACGTTGTCTGGGCAAGGCCAGTCAGAGTGGGCCCAAGTTTTAGTAGTGACTCTCTCCTCTTTATGTTTAAGTCTGCAAAATCTGTAACCCTTTGATTTGCTGATGGCCACTCAGTAGGTCATGACCCACATTTTGAGAAGCCTCACTGTAGTGGACATTGGAAAACCAGGAAGGATACAGTCTTGTTGCAGCATCCAATCTGGGCCGGTCATCGGGGTCAGAGGTTTTGTCTTCTGAGCTTTCGGACTTGTGCTGGAGTCCATCTTCAAGGATCTTCAGGGATGGACTTTAGCACAAGTCCAAAAGTTCGGAAGATTAAACCTCTGGTCCCGGTGACCGGCCCAGATTGGATCCTGCAACATTAACCTGGGACACGTATATTCGCCTTCATTCAATACTATCTTGTCTTCTTGACTCAACAGGACAAGAGTCAAAGTTGAGTTCACAGCTCTCATGCCCCATATCATCTGCCAATTGTGTATATTTGTTTAAATGAGAAAATGCATAGATTTGTAAGTCATTGGAGGTACAAGAGAGTGACTTGGATAAATGATTAGTTTGGGACAAACTTTGCTTACCTCCAAGCATAAGATCTAGAAAACATCAGAGGTTGGTTAAAGTAGTTATAAATACTATTTTTGTGGCTTTGTTTTTAGTACCTAGGCATATAATACAATGACTATTACCATAATAAATGATCAATATTTTCTGAACTCTGATCCAGTAGGACCCAGGACCCTTCCACATCAGGCCCATTTACAAATGGGTGAAGTGTAAGTGTGAAAACTGGAGATGGATTTGATTTTCCTCACATTCATCCATCTGCCAGCAGGCCTCAAAATGAAAAGGAACCGTATACAAATTGTTCTTTGTGGCTGAGACCGACTCAGTTCATCTGGAATCACACAAGCAACCTCTGCATGTTTGGAAAGTCCCACTGTTTTTAGTACGGGGATAAACACATTTTGGCTGTATTTCATCACTGTGACTTTATCCACTGTTAATTTCCGAAGGAAACTTTAGATGCTTAATGTGATGTAAAGAATATAAATAATATGGCTAGAAACTACAACCTTATTTGTAATCTGAACAGTGCTACGGCAAAGTCTGATGATACATAAACTTTGCTAGTGGTTTCTCGCATGATTACTGCCAACATCCATATATCATGAAGCTAAACAATGTAGCTTCACAAAGTACATGTCCATTACCTGTATGAAGAATTAAACCAGAGTCAGGCAACCTGATATACACAAATCCACTGTACCTCCAAATACTTTCCTTGGTAACTTTGAGGCTACTGAACTCTCTTTTATTTTCCTTACAATGAAATAATAAATACATAGATACCCAGATTGTATAGTGCAAAGTAAAGCACCGGGGCCTGACCTCATTTTTTTTTTTACAAAAATATCTTTGTATTTCATGGATGTCCCAATTGGATGATGTAAGAGTTTCTCTGGAAAACTGCTTTTTGATAAATAGGTTTCATGTGTCTAGACAGGCCCACCCATGGCAGTTACTTTTGTGAGTTGCTTGCCATATACTCTTAAACTTCCAGCCTAAAAAAGTTCCCATTTTTCAGATTGGACTGCACTCTGTGGGAAAAAATAAGTGATCTACTCAGTCTAGAGAGTACTAGATTGAGGAAGGTTGCCCTTGAGGTTATAATGTAATATAGAGCCAGTTTGGTCTAGTTGTTAAGGCCCCGGGCTAGAAAGTGAGAGACTATGAGTTCAAGTTCTGCCTTAGGCATGAAAGCCAAGTGGGTGACTTTAACCTAGTCACTTTCTCTCAGCCCAACCCACCTTGAAAGGTTGTTGTTGGGAAAATAAGAGGAGGAAGGTGTGTTGGATATGTTCACTGCCTTATTTGTAAAAATAATAAAGGCGGACTATAGCAATAGCACTTAGACTTATATGCCATCCCATAGTGCTTCACAGCACTCTGAGTGGTTTACAGAGTCAGCATATTCCCCCAAAAATGTGTGTCTTCATTTTACCGACCTCGAAAGGATGGAAGGCTGAGTCAACCTTGAGCTGATCAAGATCGAACTCCTGGCAGAGGGCAGAGTTGGCCTGCAGTACTTCAGTCTAACCACTGTGCCACCAGGGTTAAAATATAAATAAATATCAAGCAGAAAGGTGCAAGGTACCAAATACAGATGTGTCCACAAGGGGCTTTTGACAAAAGCCTTTGTTCCTGCAGTCATCTTTGAGCAAACACTTACATTTTTCTAAGATCTTTCTAAGCACTCCCAAAGTTACATTTCCATCTGTGGAAATAAGACAAATGAAGAAGAAAGCAGCAAAAGATTTTCAATTTGTTGTCAAGTAAATTGCTGGAGGTGCCCATGTATTTACCAAGAGTCAAGCATGACTTAAGAGAGCCTGGTTTTTTTCCCTTTTATATATTCATAAGGCTTTATATATAGCACAAGGCTGATATCAGATAATAATTGAATAAAATAAAATAGAATAAAATAAAATGTATGGAAATTTTTAATTACAATAGTGAAAGCAAATAGAAACTAAACTCACAGAGTGAGAGATAGAATAAAAAGTGCAAAAAAGAAAAAGAAGTAAGATAATGAAAAAGGAAATTAAAGAAATGACTTCCGATCTTCAACACAAGCATAAACAAGATAAATCATCAATTTTTCACTTAGTGTCAGCAAAAAGTCTAAAGGGTTAGCAGAGCTTTATAAAAATGTCTCATTTTAACCTTGGTCAAACAAACCAACTTTATATTCCTTCCTTTTGCTTCTAACAATCTTCATTTTTAATTCATTCAGATGTTGACATAGAATTAGATTTAATTCTATTTTTCTCCATCCAAAAGATTTCTTGAAGACTTTAACAAACATTTTGTAAATCCAATAAAACATCATTATCAAGATTGTTCTCTTGCTTTCTTGACTGTATTTCTACTTTAATTTTCAAAGCTTTAATATGGTTCTTTCATATATCCAGTAAAAGCTCCTTATCTGGATCATTTTCTTGGCTCATCTTTTGTGTTTCTGCTTTAGCTACCTTTTCTGTCTTATAATCCACACTTCTAAAATTATCTAATATTTCTGGTTCTGATATTTCTACATCAGGGAAAATTTGTTCCCATCCATCATTTCTTCATTAATATCTTTTGGACATAGTATAGTCATAGAATCAGATATCATTGCTGTTGTAGCTGCTAATTTCTGACCCCATTGTTCAAAAGTCTCATGGAGGGTTAACTAATGTTTTATGTCATTTTGTAAATCCCTTTGCTAACCAAAAACAAAATGGAAGGTTGCCCTCCCCTCTCTTTTGCTTTTCTGCCTGGGATCTGTAGTCCCCTCAGATGTCCTATTTTTGACATCATAAAATCATCTCAAAATTTCATACCACTTAGGATAGCCAAAACATTTTCTTCCCATGAAAGTCTTTTTATTTATATAATTGTTTCCAAAACTTTTAGTAAAAGTTTTAATATTCTAAATTCATCTGGATCCTTAACTCATAACTTTCTTGGGTCAAAATCCAGTTTAGCCTTTTGCCATTTATATTTCTAGCTCTTCAAATTCTTAACTTGTAGTTAATTTTTTTTTGGTTCAGGAATGAAGTTAAACTCACCAGGTGGCTTTTCAAGCTTGTTGTTCTGAAGCTCTAATAGCCTTAAGGTAATAAGGCAATTTCCAAAAGTTTAGTGAAGTCTAGTATCTTTTAAAAGGCTCTGCCAGTTGTGAGAATAATGGCTATTCCCTTCATTTCCTGGCACTCAAACCCACAGAAGACAACTGTCCTATGGTCTCCTCATGAGGAGCAGCCATCTGGAGCACATGTGGGTAATCTCCCTTATCTGGAGAAGTTCTATAGAACCAGTGTATTCATCCATTTTTCGGTCTTTTCCACAGTTGCCTCTGCACTCTCAGGGATGGCTAGTTCACCATGCTTCTCTGTAAGTTTCCTTGACAAGAATATATCTTCATGTTCCTCCTGGAGGTTATTTTGGCACTATATAGCTTTTAAAATTCTGTGTTAGCCTTGCCAGAAGAATACAATTTCAGCCTCATTTCTTGTAAGCTGCTATTATCATTATCATCAACAAACTTTGGGTCTCAAATGGGGACATGCAGGTAGATCCTGCATAGCTCTAATGGAAAAAAAAACCAGCAACAAGAAACACGTCCAGTTGAATCCTCCTCCTTCCATGTTTCATCTCCTGCAGTGAAAGCTATTTACCTGGTTCTGAGCAAGCAAAGAAAACCATAGGATTGGAAAAGGTCAGCGGATTTAATTTAAGAGGTTAAAACTGAACATTCTATTTATTTGGTTTTTTGCAGTTCTTTCTGGGGGGAAAAAAAATCTTTTTCCTCCCTGCAAATCCAGCATTCTCTGCACGTAGGTTTAATCAAGTGTTTTCAGCTTTTTCTCTAAAGGCAAGTTCCTAGGCAACACAAACTTCGTTTGTTCAAAGCCACAAGTCACAGTAACATAGGAACTTCAATTTAAATCTTTTATTATTTCAGACTCTTTATTTCCCAGGACTGCCACATTAATTTACCTGTGCAGAGCAATTTCAGCTACATCTTAATTCAGCAGCTTAAATCACACATGCCTCTACAGCCACGTATATGCCATGCAGCTTGCAAAAATGCAAGTGAAGTGTTTTACATTCTTTGCAAGAATTTTTATAATAATTGATGGCTATATTTTTTTTAATTAAAGTTTCGTTCAAGAGCCAGAGTTCACTATTGTGAAGTCAACTTGCTCCTCTTCTACAATTTGTTGTTTTTTTGGCATTGATGGCTGTTAAAAATTAAGGCATTCTTAGGGGAATGGGTGCTACCACCCCACATATTTAACTAGGCACTTTGCAAGAATGACAGTTGATGCTGAATCACTCTACAAGTAGTGCTCGGCTTGCGACCACAATTGAGGCCAAAATTTCTGTTGCTGAGACAATTAAATGAGCCTTACCCCATTTTATGACTTTTCTTGCCACAGTTGTTAAGTGAATCACTGCAGTCATTAAGTTAGTAACCCGGTTGTTAAGTGACTCTGGCTTCCCCCTTGACTTTGCTTATCAAAGGTTGCAATGATCACATGACCCTGGGACACGGCAACCGTCATAAATATGAACCAACTGCCAAGCATCCGAATTCTGATCACGTGACATGGAGATGCTGCAGTGATCTTAAGTATGGGGAAACGGTCATAAATAACTTGTTTCAGTGCCATTGTAACTTCAAACGATCACTAAATGAATGGTTGTAAGTCAAGGACTAGCCGTATATACATTAGCTGAGGAAAATGTTCATCTAAATCATATTGGTAATAAAAATAACTTGATCGATCATTGGCAACCTATGATATGGATTATTTGCTTTAGGTCCTTTTTAATTCAGATGCATGGCACATATATAAAATTCATCTCTTTTGAAATGCTTTCAAGTATAAAGGAAGACAGTAGCAGGTCCAATAATACTGTGGATCCTACAGAGGCAGTCCTCGTTTAGCGAGTGCCTTGTTTAGCAATTGTTGGTGATTAAAAAAGTAATTTTGTGACCAGGCCTCACATTTAAGGTCTGTAAAGCAAAGGAAAGCTAAAGTAAGATCATAAGCCAATTGCGGTTCCATTGAGTGACTGCTTTGTTGAATAACCAAATTGCGGATCCCAATTGTAGTTGCTAAATGAGGACTACCTGTAGAAATTTGTTTTGTTTTCAGGAAAGAGAAAGAATTGAAGTTTTAAGACGGGTGCAACATACTTGAAAATTAAAAATAAAGTTAGTAGTTTTCAGTTAATAAATTTCACAGCAGATCAAAATGATTGTGGTATTCCTAGGTCACCTTTTCAGAGCTTCACCTCCTGCCAAAGGTTCTAACAGAGTTATACTGTCCAAAATTCCTCCCCCTCCCAAAGACATTTATAGCATGACACTAGAACATGAACAAACCCAGAACATACATACAAGCTATAATTGACGTTATAGTGCAACTTCCACAGGTTGATTTAGTTTGCAATATCATTTGCAACTTCACAGATACAAAAGGGTTAGTGTAGGTGGCAAAAACCCTAAACTATACCTTATGCTACAAACTTTATTTTATGCTGTATTCCTTCTGTATTTATATTTTCGGTATTTATGATGAATGATCTGTAATTTGATGTATTTAATGTGGCTTATTCTGCAATGTATATATTAAAAATAAGCATTTATAAGTCTTAAAATTAGGTTATTTTTTTTTCTTAGTGGCATTCGTACTATGCTGTATTTTTATTATATATTGTACAATATATATATTTATTGTCCATTTGTTTGCAACAAAGTAAATCAGGTTTCTACGTTACATCAGCTATGTCTCTTTTGTACTAGAAGGGCGTTATAAGTTTTATCTGAATTTAAATTATTAATTTTTTTTTTGAGGGTGGAAAACTAATTAGTGTTCATCCAGATAATAGAACCTTGAAATCTAGAAAATGTTTTTATCCTGACTGGAGTAGCCTCCTTTGCAAACCATGAAAGGAAAAAGGTAGTTGGTCATTGTGTGATGTTGTATTTTTGTTTTATTAGGCTGGATATAGTCTACCAATTAGTTTTAAAGTTGTAAAGTAAGCATGCCTATTCAGGAGTCCTCCCATATACAACCTAAGTTATTGTGGTTCTGGTAAGTATTCTACTCTTAAATATCATCTACACAAGATGTCCGTCGTTGGACAAATCAGTGGCCAAGTAGGCCATACTGCTAGCAAGAAAGTCACAACTATCACAGAATCATAGAAGATAAGAACGGGAAGCGACCTTAGAGTACCTCGCCTCCGTCCCAACCTGCCCAATGCAGACATCATCTACTATAGCTTCCCTGAAAAATGACCATATCCAATAAAGGAGTTCACAATCAGCCATTCTGTTCCATTGATGAATAGCTCTTAGCCATTCAGAAATGTTTCCTGAAGTCCACCTGAAATCAATTTTCTTGTAATTTAATTTTCTATAATTTCATGCCCCCCTAGAACAACTCTGAACTCCTGTGAAAAGAAATGCAACAAACCGGGCATATTATGCCTTCAGAAAAGTCACGTGAAGCCTGACATCTGCAGGGAATGGAAGATGGGCAAATGACAACAACACTTGCAAGATGATGTAATTCCGTCATCACGCATGTGTCCCTTTCACATCTTTGCGGTTTGCTGGACCAAGGAAAGATTGGATGGCAATCTCAAACACCTTGTCTCTCTTGTTCCAGGGGATAGGACATGGAATAATAGATTTAAATTCCAGGAAGCAATTAAAATGGGAAAATAACTTTTCTAACTATGATCAGTTTCCACACTATTATACCCTCTTCTACACTATTCCTTCCTATTCCATACCATTCCACCCTATTCCTCCCTATTACACATTATTCCACCCTATTCCTCCTTATTCCACCTATTCCACTCCATTCCTCCCTGTTCCACCCTATTCCTAATGCTCCCTATTCCACTCACTCTACCCTATTCCATCCTATTCCTCCCTTAACAGTGGAAGCAATTCACCATTGCTGAAAATATTTAAGCTGAGGCTAGAGAGCCATCTGTCTAGGATCCTTTAATTTGGATTCTTGTAGTAAACAGGAATTTGGACCCAGTGGTCCAAATGCTCCTTTCCATCTCTGATTTTGGGATTCCTCCTTATCCTTAATGTGGGATGGCATAAATCCCTTCTTTAAAATTAACTAAGTACAGCTAATTTTTTTCTGCCATATTAAAACTTAGTTCGTTGTTAACTGCTGGAATCATCAGGGAGCAGTTTCCCCTACCACATAGGAAGAGAGTGACTTAGAGATAGTTTTAAAAAGCACGTGATTATAATAAGAAAACATTAAACTACATGACCTAAAATGTACTATTTCTAAAATCCATTCCTCAAAGTGAAAAAATATCCAAGGTGATGGCTGAAAATCACCCGATGGATGATGGGAAATAAAATGAAATTAAAGGACTAATAGATAAGTTCAATAGTCCATGATTATTTTTGCCTCAAGAAGTATCAAACTACTGATAGGTTGGCACAGGAGACAAATCAAAATAAGGAAATTCCTTCTAAACCTCCTGAGTCTGCAGGCACCAACTATCGCACTATATTTTCTTCCTCTGACAGAAAACGCCTATCTCTACCTATCTATACCTCTGAAGTGCTTTGGAAATTGCCCTAGTGTTGCAGAACCTCCAATTTCATGGTTTTGAAGCAGCTTCTTGCTTTGATTTTTGAATCTTTGATGGATGTGATGCAATCAAAACTCTGTTCAATCCCTTTGAAGTTTCACACACCAAGTTGCTTCTTCCCTCATCTCGTCTCCCTCTTTCTTCCCACTCCACATTACTCTCGTCTTCATTTTCTACCATCATGCTCCAAAAGACTCCCATTACTCAGTTGAAGATGATACAAAAAATGGTACTTGGCCAGTGACTGGCATTGCTTAAACTAACAGATATTCCAGCATAGTCTGAGAGAAACTAAAAAAGGCTCCTTGCTTCTCTTCTTTCACAAAATTGTTTGGGGAGAAGCTGGAAGGAGATAATTGAAACGGAATAAATGACTAATGGTTTATCCCTGCATGACCTTTTTGCAGAGGTAGATAGAAGTAGTTATATTTATTTTATTGATTTTTTATGCCTTTCTTACACCTGCAAGTTTAGGACTCTGAGGGAGCTTTATTATGAAGCCATGTTAGAAATAGGAAGCCTGTGCGCTTTCATTCAGGCATCCCAGAAACATGCCTTGGAAATTTGAGGCTAGAAACTGCAGTACTTATACTATACTCCAAAATAAATGCTCATCGGAGCTAAGCCTCAGTGGCAATATGTCTTTGGCCAGTTATTTTCCACTTTATCTTGTTCAAACTGTGGTTCCACATTTCCATCAAGAAAGATAACTAGGGCCCATTTCACAAAAGGGAAAAGCTGTTTTTGCATCAATATAAACATCAGATCCTAATCAGAATTTTATTATGCAACATGCATAGATTAGAAGCCATGAACAGACACTGCTGGAAATAATTCTGCAACAGCATCCTCTACTGGCTAATTAATTTAGTAAACATTTAGAATAACTTTTCTTTTTAAAAAGGAAGCAGTAATATTGCTACGCAGCTGCTTAATACTGAATAAGTTGAAAACTTTGATGCTGTCTTCCAAGAACTAGTTTATAAATTATCCTATAACCACTGGTTTTTCTTGCAAGTTGATTGAATCTGAAATAGTACTAAAATAAAAGTTTGTGGATGAGAAACGATAGTGAACAAAATGTTATATTTAATAAGCACTATGTCTGATATGCTTTTCTCAAAATTATGCAAAAGAAAGGAACATACAACTGTTGAAAGAGTTCTAGGTTTCCCTTTAGTGAATTAGACATACTGTTCTATTTGAATTAAAGGAAATACCTGTATTGAATACAGAATAACTTTCCATTTGTTCAGACCACGTGGAAAGTCAGCCCATTTCTGTTTCTGGGTGCTAGAAAATGTGTGTCATGTTCAGGATAATTTTAACAACGGGGTCCCCAACTTCTGGGCTGTGGACTGGGAACGGTCTGTGGCTTGGGAACCGTGCCACACAAGCACCGGGCAAAGCTTCATTTGCACATGTGCAGGATCAAGGTTGTGTGTGTGAAACCATCTACTTCCCCCCCCCCCACCGCTGCCACTGCTTTCGATCCGTGGAGCCAGAAAGGTTGGGGGCCTCTGCTTCAGAAGGGTCTCCCCATTCACCATTGAACCATTATACTCAGAAAATCAAGGAATTGTAGTCCCAACCCATCTAAATTTCAACAGGTAAGGGAAAACTCTCCTAGAACTAGGCATACAACAATAAATTGCTGCATGGCAAATTTAGGTAATCAGAAACACTGGTTCATCCAAGGCCTAGTCTTGATCCATAAAATTTGACAAGTGCCAGCCTATCTCTAACCATCCCTTCCAGGGGAAAGTTATTGAGGAAGTAGTGTGGTTGTTGGTGGAGAGGATTCTGGAGGATAGAGATTAGCTTTTCTCAGTCTTTTATTCCGCAAATAACCCTAATCCTTGAAATAATTTCAGGTCTCAAGGAACCCCTGCATTTAAAAAAAAAAAAACTCACAATACAATTCACTTTCCTACACAATCCACTTACATTTATTTTCCTCTTTTCAATCATGTCGGACTTTTGGAGACTGCTTTGACATGTCCCTGCAGTTTTACTTGGCAAGGTTTGTCAGACGTGGTTTGCCGTTGCCTCCTTCTGAGGCCTGAGAGAATATGCTTTCTGTCAGGCTTCCTTTTGTATCTCCTGGGGACCCTTAACAGGAGCAGTTTAGTAGTTTGGGTAGGATAGGGAGAAATGATTGGGCAGTCATTAAAGTAGCCAAGCCTTGAACTATGTAGGGCTTCATAAGTACCATAGATCACTTTGAATTATACTTAGAACCCTACTGGTAAGTGGTACTGCTTCTGCAGTAGAGATGTAATTAGGCAGTATCACAATGGATCATTAAGACTGCTGCATTCTATACCACCTGGATGTTCCAGGTGGTCCTTCAAGGCAAGTGCCATGTAAACTAAACTACTGTGGTCTAACCTAGTGATGACAAGGTGACGAGTACCACTGTCAGTACGCCCAGTTCCAGCCCTCCTGGTTGCTGTCTCTGCCCACTGTTCAAGCAGGAGCTATGAGTACAACTGGACTTCAAGTCTTATCTTCTTTCTATTCCTGGAAGACTAGTACGCCCCCCCCCCAATCAAATCCTATCACAGGTCATTTATTAGAGCAAAGAGTTTCTGATCCATACCTAGTGGTTAAAGCATCAGGTTAGAAACCAGGAGATTGTGAGTTCTAGCCTTGTCTTGGGTGCAAAGCCAGCTGGCTGGGTAATCTTGAACCAGTCATTTTCTCCTCCTCTGGCCTTCTGGAAGCAGGTAAAAACACGTTTTTTAACAACCTTTGAGAAGTAATTACAATGAGAGGTGCTGTACTCTGTAAAAGGTAGCTTATTACCTTTGTTATAGAATTGGAAAATCTGACTTGGATTTATTGTATTAATATGTTTAGTATTGTGTTTTAATTCCTACTCTATTCACAGCTTTCAGGAGACTCCTTGCTCCTGTTCTCTGACTTAGTATGCAGTGAAAATATTCAACTACATCTGAATTTACCTTGCAGAACATTTACTTAGAATTGGTCTCAGCACTAGATGCCACAGGTTGTTAATGTTTTGCCATTAGTTTTTGTTATGCTCTTTTCAAGGGCCTTGAGCACTACATTGTTTTCAATATTTGGGGATGCTCAGATTAAAGACACAAAGACACAAATACAAGAAACCACGATTCCAAAGTTAGCTGACATTAAAATTGTTTTTATTATTGTTAAAAAACAGAATTAAAGCAGCACAATATATTACACAGAAGTGAAAACTGTTAGGAGTACCAAAAAAAAAAAAAGAGAGAATTAACACCCTAACCTGGAGCTAAATTCACATTTAGACAGATACAAAACCACTGAGAAGGCAGGAGCGGAAGAACAAGCCTGTTCTGGTTCTTGTGATAAAAATGCCACAATGAAATACTATGAAGGCTCATGATAGCCTCCGTTTGTGGTTTTGGTTGAAAAATTCTGGAACTTCAAATGTGGAAGAAGAGAAAATAGTAGTTACCGTAATTTTCTGACTTAAACTCTGCAACAAACAAGAAGGAAAGTTATATAAATAGAAAACCATAAAACACACTTTTAAATAAGAACAGGGGTCTCATTTACACGCCCTGGCAAACCACAAAATGTATTTCTGCAAACTAAATCTCAACAATAAACTTCTTTACTGTACTTGCAGAGTTGCAATATACACTTTTTCTTGAAATATGCATGTATCTATCTATTTAAAAATCTTTTTATCTTCTGAAACTGCAAATATAACGGTGTTTTGGCTGAAATATAAACACATTATCTGCTTTCACACAAACACAAGGTTGGCAACGACCAACTATGAATCTGGTTACAGCTAATTTCATTTCCCTAGTGAGCATCTGTGACTCATCCTAGACAACTACTAGGACAATGAGAGTGGCAGACATAAAGCTGCAGTTCTTGGGAAAAGCGTTCCTTGAGGAGGATACATGGGACAGGGGCAAACTTAGAGTTTATCCTTGTTTTTTCAATACACTTTTGATATCAGTCACAAACAGGTTTTTTTTTTATTTTGGTATAACTCATTTTAATGACCTTTTCTCAGCAATTTGCCCCTCACAATATAGCAGAACAATTGAGCAGCTGTATATGTTACAACCTGCAAAATTTAGTTATAATTTTTTGCATGTTGAAATAACTGTATATTGTGCGTCTCAATTAAAATAAAAAGTGCTCCATCCTTCTTCTGCTGAAATAAACTATTTGACTTGCAATGTTCTTATATTAGCCCTTTATCATATGAAGTTCATATTTGATACAACAAGAGAATTAAAGAGGTAGGAATAGAAACTGCAAATACAGAAACTTAATTTGTACATATACATAATACAAAAAGAATGCATTTCTATATAATTATCAAACTGGTAATGTATAATTTCAAAAGAAGTGCCGGACACTTTTCTTCAGCTTTTTATAATCAGTTTTAGAATCTTAAAGAAATGAACGTAACCCTTACAAACATAGTGAACAAAGACACAGTGAAATGGCAACAGAGAAGTTCAGAGCTTGTTTCATTCTCACGCTCCAAAAATAACTTAATCTTTTCAGAAGAAGTGATGTTTTAAACAAATATATCATAGATTACAGACATGCTAAATAGTTAAATCAATGAACAGGAAAAGGAAAAGGAAATAATCACAGTTTAAAACTATAAACTTCTATTAGGCACTCTTTGTCTACTACTACATAAAAAAATATTTTAACCTTCATTGACAATTTTGTTTAGTTACTAACAAAAAGAACGTGTGTGTGACTTTTGCCATGTAAAATATATGACAGACACACTGATCATGAAGACGTAAGAAATTAAATCCTAAAGATAGATATTTCATTAAAATGTATACTGAAAATGTAATTTCCAGTATTCTGTAAACATATTAAACAGTTAAGAAACTAACGTGTTCTTCAGATTTATGCCAGGGTGGTGGTGGTGGTGGGGGGAAACTCCTTAGAAATGTTTTATAATTCAGTTGATTCAACGTAAATTAAATCAGTTAAATCTTGGAAGAACTACTGCAATTTCATTATCACCTAATACCTAATTTTGATGGCCAAAAATCCATTTCTGAAATAAGTCTGAGGGATTACATGATACCATACTTGGATGTTCTCTGTTTCCCGTAAGGCACATATTGGATGCTGCATTGTACAACAACTGATCCTAGAATATAAAAAATATCAATTTTAATCTATTTTCTCTAGAGATTAAAGAAGCATATATGGTTTATCACCACAATTCACTTTTATATCAAGTATTTTGGGAAATTAGTTAACTAGAAATTTGAACTTTATTGTCATACCTGCACGGGTAGCCCTCGGCTTATGACCAATAGTTCAGCGACTGACTGAAGTCACAGTGGTACTGAACTAAGGGACTTATAACTGGTCCTCAAAGTAACACCCATTGCACTACCCTCTGCTCATGTGATCAAAATTCAGGCCTTTGGTAGCTCACCTGCACTTACAACTGCCCCTCTATAGTCCCTGCCCCGCCCCCACCCCCAGCTGACATTCGCTGACTTCTTGCTCTGGCTGCTGACCAAGCATACTCCCGCTGCTGACTGCACGCTTTCCCAGGTTGTGGATGGCAATTTCTTCATGTGACCTGGGGAAGATGGCCTCACGTGCCCGGCAGCTGCCTCGTGAAGGGTCAGCCAGGCATGCTTCGTCAGAAGGAGGAGCAAGAAGACAGTGAATATCGGCTGGGGTAGTAGAGCATGGGGTGGACAGGGGCCTCAGAGTGCAGGGTGGTAAGGGAGACCGTGGCTGGACTGGGGCAGCTGCAGCTTCCTGGGATGACAAGAAGCCCCTTTGCGCTGAGCTGCTGATCCAGACTGCGGCTGGGCTTTGTGCTGTGGTTCAGGGGCTTCTTGCAGCCCCAGACCTCCGACAGACCGAGAAGCCCCTTTCAGTGCGCTGCTGGGCTGTGGCAGCTGAGGCCTCCAGAGACAGCAGCTGTTGGTTTATGCTGTGGCTAAACGGGCTTCTTGCAGACCCAGACCCACAGCACACCAAAAAGCCGCTGAGCTGCACCGTATTCTTTCCATATCGTACATGGGCTAGCACACATGCACTCTCTTTCCCTGGCTTCCTTGAACTGCAGCAACACCCAACTCGTGTGCAACCTGCACACCAGGCTCCCCAGGGCACCTCCACCCCCCCCCCCAGAGCTTCCACATCTGGGAATCCCTCTGCTTCCCGCTTAATGACCTGGGCATCTGGAGTTATGACAGCAACCGGGACCATTGTCACTATGTAGTGCAATGCAGTCACATGATGTCAGGCTTACTACCGCATTGCTTAGCAACGGAAATTCATTCCCAACAGGGATCATAAGTTGAGGACTACCTGTAATGTGCTTCCTAGATTCTCTCTGCTCAAGATTTTGTAGCCTTAGTGCTTGTTTGAGTGCCAAAGGACCACCAAGATAATGACTTTCAGACTCTGAGAGCCAGTCTGGTGTAGTGGTTAAGGTGACAGGCTAGAAACCGGGAGACTGTGAATTCTAGTTCTGTCTTAGGCACAAAGACATCTGGGTGATCTTAGGCCAGTCAATCTCTCTCTGCTCTAACAAAAATAATAATCATCATCACAAAGGCACTTCTGAAAATGTTGCCACGAAAACTGCAGATATTAGTCCGGGCAGCTGTCAAGAGTCAATACTCACTAAAAGGCACTCTCCACACACATACTGTAATACTGAAAGCAACTTAAACACTTATTCATGTGATTTAAAGTCCTAGAAATTCAGCATAGGTAACAGCTTATATATTTGAAATAAAATGTGGCCTTGTAATTTAAGGAAGCTACTAATATACCTAAAAATACTTAAAAATTTATACCTACAATATCTAAAAAATTGAATTTAAAATATTGTATGTAACAACCTGCCAAAAAGGGAATGGGAATTAGAAGACTTCACATATTTCCGAATGAAAATAGTATTTCTCTGTGTCTGTTTTGTTTAAGACAATGAAAACAGTTGCCATTATGAAATTTAAATGAAATGCTATAATGAATATATTCAAGATATATTTGGGCAAACTACAGTTGCACACAGTCCCAGCAGCTTCCATGCAATCTGTGAGCAACCTTTCATTGGATCACTGTCTAGCTTTTTTGGAAACAGCTGAAGAGTAGACCAACTGGGCTTGGACAAGGTTGGAGGGGAAAGGATGAGTACATGAGCAAGAAGAAAAGATGCATTATGGTTGTGTGAGTTTTTGCTTACAAGAATGAGAAAGTTGTGGATGTAAACCTTGAGGGAAAGAAGGATGCCCACCTCTGTAGTCTATTGTGTCTGATGGCAGGGGGCATGCTAAAGTAAGCCTGCACTATTTGATCCTTACTTAAATCATCTCTATCATTTTGGGACAGCCACCTCGAGAAGGCTAGTTTCGCAAGTTTTGCACTAAATAAACGTATTTTGTAGAAAAAAATACCTTTCGAAGCTCCCATTTCTCTTCTTCAGGAGTCCTGCTAGCCTTTCCTTTGAAACCGCACTCATGAAGTTGTATTACTCCTTGAGAACTATGTAGGCATAGCTCCTTCTGAATATTGTGTCTAATTTCATGGTGTGCAGTATACTCAAAATACTGTATAAACAAATGTCAGCCATCACTCAAAAGAATAATGATACAAAATCATTGCTTTAATTTCCAAAGAAACGTTAATCAAACTCCAAAATTGCATTTTGCCGGTTGTGTATTTATGTCACCAAAGAGTAATGATAAATAGAAAGGGTAACTGCCTATAACATAATCCAGCCTTTCTCAACCCTGAAAACTTCAAAATACAATTCACTTCTAACCTATATAATCCATAATTCACAACAATTATAACAAAAAAGTGGCAGATTGGCAGCTGAGTTGCTGCCTGTAAAAATTCTCACCACTGTAAGCACTAGAACTGAGTGGTGTGGTGTTTAAAAATATATCGTGTAATATTTTTCAATCTTGTGGAACCCCAGTTGAGAAAGGCTGGCATCCTCTACATTAAAAAGATTCATTAAAAATATAATTTCCTTCAAGATACACAAAGCAGAGAACTATGGAGAAGTATGTATGTATCGATGACATATTCCCAAGAAACTAACTTGTAGAGAATAGAGTTAGCCTGAAAGTCAGTGGAATATCTAATGATTCTATAATTAACATCCTTTAAAAATGATAAACTCCAGCAATTTCAGAAGGAAATCTAAGATTTATTTATTGCTACTGAATTCCGAAAAAAGGAGGACTTAGTTTTGCCCAAACCATACTGAAAGTATCAATCAATAGCAAAGCTAGAAGAGTTTTTCTTTTGCTTTGATATTTAGCAAATGCTTTCATAGAATAATAAGGAACATTCTAATCAATGTTCCAGTAGTGGAACATTTCTTTCATTAGTGCAGCATATCGACACATGAATTTTAACATATTATACTGCTCTTCGGCTCTGTGTCCAGGAATGCTCATTAGATATTCACCCATCTAGAAATGCAAAATAGTAGGTGGTTTTTACTACAAGGAAGAGCTCTCTGACCTCCCAGCATGAGGTTTTAAGTATGACAGGACAGATGACTCGGGCCTGGTTGCTCAATCACACAGTGGCTCTCTCCTTGACAGCAAAAACTTCTAGAGGAAAGGAAAAAAAGCAGGGAAGGAAGAGTCAAGGTTATCAAGTTTACAAGACAGGAAAGAGAGAATAGACAAAGGCCAGAGAGCTGAAGCAGACAGAAGCACAAAAGGAACTAGTGTAACATGGTCAAAAAGAAATTTAAAGAAATCAGAATCAAAGCGATTAGGTCAGTTATCAGAAGATATGCATTGGCTCTGGAATTGCCCTGACTTTGGCAGCTGAGGGGAGTAGTATGCTATACTAGACCAAGCTACCTTAAAGACTGGCTTCTCCCAATACCTTCTACCTGTCCAATTCAGTCTAGTAGACTGGGGATGCTGCGGGTCCCATCAGTCAAGGAATGACAGGACCAGGAGGCATGCCTTCTCAGCAGAAGCCCCTGCCCTTTCTTCCTTTGGAGCTCAGGATGGCCCCCCAGCCTTTTAGCCTTTTGTAAAGCTTTAAAAGATCTGGCTATGTGCCTGAGACTGAGGTCCTGAAAGTATTACTGGCCTTGTTATCTGGTTGCAGTGTTAATTGTTTCCTAATTATGAAGAGAACTTTCAGCTGCCTATATGTATAATTTGTAACTGTTTTTGTGTTTTAATTATTGTGATATTGTTTGCCACCGAGAGTCAAATGCAGTGGTGGGTTGCTGCCGGTTTGGACCAGTTCTCCCGTACCGGTGGCGGAAATTTGCACCCGCTCGCCGAACTGGCAGCGATGGCTGGCTGTCTATGCCCCCGAACCGGTTCTCTGGTTGCCGTGGCCCTGCAAAGAACACTCTGCACATACGCAGAGGGTCATTTCCGCGAAGTTCCGTCACGATGCAAACCAATAGGGAAGGTAAGTGGAACCCACCCCTGGTCAAATGGTTTGAAATGTCCACTACAGAAATTGAATAAATAAATATTTTATGTGTATGTAGGTGTGTGTATATGCTTTGCTACCATTTTTTGGACAGGTGCAATACACAATCTCCTAGTCAACAAAAGATTGCCACCTATCATATTGATTTCTTCTGGCATGACATAATATTATTACGAAATGATGCATTGTTAGTTCATAAAAGTATTCGGTGGGAAGCTAAAGGTGTCCAGAACTTCCCAGGTGATAAACTCCCTTGACTTCTTTGCTAGTCAAGAAAGAAATGGGGGCTCCCCATACATTTCAATGTTACGTCTTCAGCAATAGCCATTAAAAAATCTACAACAGAATCTTGACATGTTTGTTGTTATTTAAATGTTTTAAAAGCATTATTGTGTTCTTTAATTACAATATCTAAACAATGGTTTATCCATGGTTAAGTACTGTAGTTCAACTAAACCAATTTTCTGGTTCACACTGAATCAGGAACTAATCCTGTGACCTGGCGTTAATGCAATACATTGGACTAAGATGTAGATGGCGACTTGGTAAGGGATGCAAATATGCTATTGTGTAGGTAAAATGTAATTGCATAACAATTAAGCCTACAAACTAATTTGACAATAATTCCCTATCCCTAAGGAATCCTTTCTACACCAACTTTTCTACTGTGTTCCAAAAGATTCTAAGGGTTTTATGTTAACAGATAGCTTGAAAGATCTTCTGGACAGAATAGTCATCGGTTTGACCTGAAAGAGCACTGAAGACCAATACTAGAGTGTAGTTCGGTTTCAAAAGAAAATTAACGGTACTGGAAAATACTTGTTTTTATAGATCTTTGGTAACCAGACAGTGACAAGTTTAGAAAAGCACAGCAAGACCATAAAGTTGTATGCTTATCAGGACTACATATGTGGGCACATATACATGTATATAAAAAGTAATTTTACCTGGTTTCCTCCAAGCCCATGACAAGTATACATAATCAGTGGCTTGCCGCCTAAATTATTTTCTCCAACATCCAAACATGCTCTTCTTCCAACATTTTTTAGCTAAATAGAAAGTTGAAACGGAATCATATGACTAGGGTTAACTAGGGTTAACTAGGGTTCCCTTTATCTGTGGGTGGTGCATTTCAGAGTAACAAAATCTTGAATGAATGGAAATCGGATTTCAGAATCTATAACCATCCATTTCTTCCCATGAAAACTTTCTTCCTCTTCCTCCCATAGAAAATATTTGCATAATATACCTGTGCTTGCTTTTTCTTCTCCTAGCGTCTCAGCTTAGTCACAAGGTTCTATATGGTTTCTGCACAGCAAATGATTATCACTTATGGAACAATTTGTTTAACTGATGACTAAGAGAGTCTTCTCACTTGAACCACATGGTTCATGTCAGCTTATATATTCTGCGTGACTCTTTTATATTATATTCAGTGAAGGGGCCTCTTGATTGTGCTGCTAGGCACTAGTGCTGCCTGTAGCTCACACATAGTTCTGCAACATGCAGCCATTGGAGTGAGTTTGAGCCATGCAGCGGTTCCACAATCTTGGTGGAGAATCTCCTTGATAATGCTGCTAGACGTTAGTATTATCGGCAGACTACTTGCGGTTCCCAGTTATATGGCCAGTTTGTGCACAATTCTAGCATCCAATGGCATAATCAAGAGGCACTTCCATGAAGATCATGAAAAAGTTGTGAGAAGTGAAGAATCCATGAGCATGAGCTCTGTGGGCGAATTCTTCCATTCCCAGAGTGAATCACTTTGAAGGTGGCCAGCTGCTGTGAAGAAGCTACATGACTAAGCTTATCCAGTAACACTTGTGGTGACAAGCCAAGGAGAAGCAAATATAAGCACTTCATGCAAACTTATTAAACTTAAAAAATTACACACACACAGATATGTGTGTGTGTGTGTCTGTGTGTGTGTATACTGTATATATATATATATATATGTGTATGTGTGTGTGTGTGTGTGTGTTTGTGTATCTCTCTCTCTCTCTCTCTCTCTCCAATAGAAGAGAGTATCTTTAGCTCAGGGTTGAACTGTCAGATTCTTCGTGCTCTCTGAGTTGTTTCCTTGCCAACATTTCATTAAGTATCATCAATGCAAGTGAGTGATGATGTTATATTCACACTGATGTTTCTTAGTTGGGGAATGAAATGTCTGCAAGCAAAGAAGCTCAGAGAGCTTCAAGAACTCCACAGTTCGTTCTTCTCTCTCTCTCTCGCTCTCTCTCTCTCTCTCTCTCTCTCTTGATCATTCTGTACCTTTTATATACAAAACAACAAAATATATGCATAAATAAATACTCACAAATCCATGTAACGTAGGATTCAAATCTGGTACATATGCTTCAGGAAAAACATTGCTTAGGTACCAGGTAAAATTTTTACACTGTAATTGTTGTCTTAACTCATGTCTTTTTGAGAGATTGCCAAATGTTTTCTGTTGAAACAATGCTAAGTAATTAGTATACAGAAAAAAATGATAACGAATTTCATTAGAAATACCTCCCCATTTTTTAAAAAAGAGATTTGTAAATTAATTTGGTTAAACAAATGTAAAAATACTTTCTAAGACCAAAAAGGGAGAAAATGATATAAATGAAAAATACAATAGTCCATTACCATATTTTAAGGAAGAAGTCATGGTCTTGATGGCCTGAGGTAGCCCTGCTTTCTATATATATCACACTTAATAACCCTGAGAACAGCCAGTCATGTGAACTCCCTGAATTCTTACAATTGGCCATGCCAACTATGGAATCCTGGGAACTGTAGTCCACAGATCCAGGGGTCGCAAGGCTGGGAAACAGTGATTTCTAAAACAGGCTTCTTACCATGATGGGCCATAAAACAGGACCTTACTCTTACAGTTTGTTTTTCTTAAAAGAAATTTATTTATTTATTTATTTATTTATTTCCTACCTTTATTGTTTTTATAAATAAGTCAGGTCGGTGAACATACCTAATACTCCTTCCTCCTGCTATTTTCCTGACAACCACCACTCTGTGAGGTGAGTTGGGCCAAAAGGAAATAACTGTCGCAAAGTCACCCAGTCAGCTTTTATGCCTAAGATAGGACTAGAACTCACTGTCTCCTGATTTCTAGCCTGGTGCCTTAACCAAAGAACAAATGAGATTAAAAATCACATAGTTTAGCTGATACTAACAAGTTCGCAATAATAATTCAACCATACTAGACAGGTCTCATCAGAGAAGCTAGATGAAGCGTCTCTCTCCCATAAACAATATGATGAAATGTGACTTGCAGAAATCTATACCTGGGTCAACTAGGAGTCCACTATGGGTTGGAGATCTCAGACATCTGGTGACAAATGGGCTATAGGACTCAGGACTTTGGCTGAGCAACCAGGGCCAGCAGCTGCAAGACTATTGGAAGAAAAATTGTCGCAAATATACAAAGATTGAAAATAAAAAAGGGCCAGTGTTAAACTTTTTGGAAGAGCTGCCCAAGTTTAAAATTGGGGAAGACATCCGGCGGATACAGGGAGGAAAGGGGAGAGGGAAAAGGGCAAAGACACCCCCCCTTCCCCTTAGAGAAGAAGGTTCTGTTTCTGTACACATCTGGGCAAGAAACGATGGAAAACAACACAGATACACACACACACATATACCATCTCTTTCCTCATTGCTAATGAGAAAGGGCCAGAGATAAACTTTTCAGAACGGGGCAATGTGGCATCATTCATTTTAAGATCGACTCTTCGAAGCCTCAAGTGTCCCCCAAGGGGCCTTTAATTCAAATCCCTGGGTTGCGCTGCTTGTGCAACAAGGGAGGGTGCACAGAGCTCAAGGGGTATTGGTGGGGAGGGTAAGCTGGATCAAGGAGGGAGGGACAGAGGAAGCGAGAGACAGGGAGAGAGACAAGGAGGAGAGGAGAAAGAGATTCTCCCTCACCTCTGGCATTTAGCGAGTTATCCTGAGCAATTAATTGTCCCACATGGTGAATCTGCTGGGACGAGTTGTGCCATGGTAAATTGCCCGTGGGGGCAGCTGGGGAGGACTGACTGGGGAGCGGTGGCCGTGGTGGGTCGGCTGGGGCGGGGGGGGGGGCGGAGTGAGGCAGCTGTGCCAAAGTTGTCCCATTCTGTCCTCAGATATCCTGGACCTATGCCATGAAGGGCTTTAAAAGTAATGAGCAACACTGTGAATTGGACTCGGAAGCAAGTTGGCAACCAATGCAGCTCATGTAGCAGCGGAGTCATGAAGTTTCTATCATTCAGATATTTTAAACATGTTTTATAGCAAATATAGTTAAATATTTTTCATTTGTTTTTTGTTGAGCATTCTCCCAGAGAAACTTCCTACATGTTAAGTTATATCTTGCTACTTCTTTGTCATTTGGAAATCCCGTATTATGTTCTCCATGAACAAACGTGGTTAGTTGAATTGGGGGGCGGGGGGGGAAACAGGCCTTTCCATTTGAAAAATAACAGCTCATTCACAACTGGAACACAGAACTTCTTAGTATACATTTCTTCATAAGTTTATAAACTAAGATAAAATTTCTCTAGTCCACATTATATTTAAAAGTTCTAGGAATTAAAAAATATTAATGGTTTAGAGTTAAAATTTTAGAGAAATGCATTTCCTTATTTGCAGAAAGACATTCTTGATTTACACTGAATACAGCACTAAGCCCACGGTTCCCAGTTTTGCTGATATCTTTTGTCCGTGATATTGCTATTACCTAAGTCACTACTACCGTAACTAATGTAATAGAGGTTTTTTTACAATAATTTATTTCATTATTTGGAGAAGAGAAGTTTTATATTTATACTGAATACTAAGATCAGCTATTCCAACTTTTACAACTACGTTTTGTTTGAAGCAAAGTCCAGGGGTGAAATGCTCCCGGTTCGTCGGAGAGCCAGTAGCGACGGCAGTGCGAGGCTTCGCCCACCCGCCCGGACACCGCCATTTGGGTTCTTTTACCCTCTGCACATGCACAAAGTGTTCTGCGCATGCACAGAGGGTAAAAGAACCCAAATGGCGGCGTCCGGGCGAAGTCTCGCGCTGCCGTCGCTACTGGCTCTCCAATGACCGGCAGGCACGCCCAAACCGGGAGCATTTCACCCCTGAAGCAAACTATTGCTTAATCACACCTTGATTAAAAACCACAAATTTACCCATTGTCTTATTTAGCAATCCTTACTTCTAACCTGGGACAGAACAGAAATATGGAGGGAAATAGAATTTGAGAAAACTATAGCATCTAAAAATAACTATACAACTGAAAGTAGCTGAGTCATGGCACATTGTTAAAAGGAAAGAAAAATACAGCAAAACAGACTACTCTTTTCCTTACTTTCTCATACAGTATAGCAACAAAACACTCCAATTCTGGACCGACATTCAACGGTGACTCTTTCAACCAAATTTCTACTATCTAGGCTTTTTATTTATTTTAGTTTTATCACTGCTGATCTCTAAACATTGTTTGTTACAACAGAAACAAAAGCACATAATGCTCTTTTATGGTAGTATTCCAAGATGTTTATTTGCAAATTTTGGTGGACAATAGTCTAAATATCTAGGTGAGCAATGAATATATAAATTAAAAATAGTGGAACCAAGATGCAGCCCTGCCTAATATCTCTGAAAATAGAAATTTCCTTAGCAATGGGTATTTCAAAAGATCCTTAAATATGAACTTTTATATAGTGTTAACATCAGGAGAAATAGCCAGTGATCGATTGTCACTGAAAACAATTTGTAGCTTAAGATCAGGTCAGATTTAAAATCAACTGCTGTTGCATATAGAGATAAATTTGGTTTTTTTTCTGCCAGATGGTTTGATATAAAGGCTGGGTGTAAAACAGAAAGCCAGGATGAAAGCCAAATTGCTGCTTTGCCAGAATATTTTCAGACTCCATCCAAACCACTAATCAACCATACAGATGTCTGGCATACAATTTTCGGACTATACTCAGCAGGCTGATAGGTCTACAGTTTGGAAGTAACTTTTCCTCAACTTTATAAAATGTAGGGATTAATACTGCCATTTCCCAATCTTTGAGGACACATGCAGTGTGGTTAATAAAAGAGAAAAAAGAAGTTAAAATTGAGGCCCACCATTCCCTGTTGCTCTTGATTGCTTTTGTTGCTATGGGATTGTACTTGGTGGTTTTACCACGCTTTAGCTGCTTTACCAGCAAATCTATTTCCATACAGATTACTGGTGGCCAGATTACTATGTCCATAAATGGCTTCTTTGCCCTTTTTGCATAGTGTCTAATAGCATTCCTCTCATTTTGCTGAAAGATAAGGCAGTCAATTTGAAACAATTTTTGAAGTGAGATACAACAACACTACAAAAAAGTGCTGAATTTTCAGATTTTCAGTTGCAGTAATACGCTCTGGCTAAGCCATCTTTGTAGCTTCCCTCATTTCACCTTTGAGCTTTGATATTTAAAGTTCAGTGGAGAAAGGATAATGGGTGACCTCAGTACACTTGATGTGTGTATTACAGGAAGTCTCCAGGTTATGAACCTCTGGTTATGAACAATTCCTAATTACGAACAGGCTGCTGACCAGCTTTATGAGATCTGACTCAAATGGTGGATGATGCTTCCGCCTTGCAAATCGAAGAGCCACCGAACACAGTGCCTCCATGAGAATCATGAAGTAGTGAATGCATTTTTAATATACTATGCAGCCTGTTTTTAGTGGTTCCTGAAAGCACGGTGCAGCCTCAGCGAAACTTCGGCCTGAGGAAGAACAGCATCTGCTATATAAGCGGACGTCTACCAGTACACACTATTTATTTGCCTATCAACTTCCCATATGGCTTATATCAGCGCTGAGCTGTTTTTTGCCATTTTCACATCACTGCTTCCCATTGCAACTTTTCCTTGCCTTCTCTCCCTGCCTGTTTCTCTGAAATCAGTTTCTGCTATGACATTTGTTTGTAGCAGAAAACTGGACAGCAGGGGTTTTGAGGAGCTTAGTTTTAAAATGTAAAATAAATGTAAAGTATCTGTCCCTCTTACAGCTAAGCAGCATTGATTTAGGCCACGTCTGGGACCATGTTGCTTGCAACACCATGTTCTCTCACAGCAGAGAGTAACTCTAGGATGTAAGTGGTCTCTATTCTGGGTTTCATTCTGGGTCCTCAGAAAATAGAAATATATACTTTTTCCTGGCTGATAGGAGTTCGGAACACATAAAATCTTTAAGTTTAAATAATTCAGTTTATGATGTTTACTTCTGTCACAGTTGTTAAGCAAATCACTGCAGTTAAGTGAATAATGCTGTCTTTAAGTAGATCTGGCCTCTCCCATTGACTTTTCATGGTCTGAATTCAGCTGGGAAGGTTGCTAATGATGATCACATTCATTAAACTAGACATACCCAGCAACCGTTCTTTATATGTTTTAGCCTCCAGTCCCCTAATCATCTTTGTTGCTCTTCTCTGCACTCTTTCTAGAGTCTCAACATCTTTTTTACATCGTGGTGACCAAAACTGAATGCAGTATTCCAAGTGTGGCCTTACCAAGGCATTATAAAGTGGTATTAACACTTAACGTGATCTTGATTCTATCCCTCTGTTTATGCAGCCTAGAATTGTGTTGGCTTTTTTGGCAGCTGCTGCTGGCTCATATTTAAATGGTTGTCCACTAGGACTCCAAGATCCCTCTCAGTTACTACTATTGAGCAAGATACCACATATACCGTACCTGTGCGTTTTGGTTTTCTTGCCTAAATGTAGAATCTTACTTTTTTCACCACTGAATTTCATTGAATATCATTGAATATTGAATATTTATTTATTTATTGAATTTATATTGCCGCCAATTCGCACATGGCGACTCATATTGTACTTATATACATAAGCAGACACACACATAGACACAGATGCACACATGCTGTAAATTTAAAGGCACCGAGCTAGAAATCAGGAGACTATGAGTTCTAGTCTCACCTTAGGCATGAAAGCCAGCTGAGTGAATTTGGGCCAGTCACTCACTCTCGACCCATGACATCAGGCTTGGGCGATAAGTTAGTCAATTCTTGTCACAACCAATGGATCAACACTCAGTTGATCCAAGAAAAACAGACCCCGCACTTGTGGGGAAAATGCTAGGAAGAAAAAAAAGCATAGTTCTGAACTAGCTTTCTAATATTCATTCAGTTGATTAGCTCTAATTTATTTAAAGCATATTCACGTTTTCTCAGCTCTTTCATTTTGATTAATGAAATTCTTCCAAAAGATTCCTCCAATTCTAGTCGGATGGATAGACAGATGGGTCTGACTCAATCACTCAAGTTCTGAGATTATAAAATATTAAGTAAACTATAACTGGCTATTATTCTATTCAATATTTTGCCAAGCAAAGGAAATCATACACATACATAGTGCCTAAATAAATAATAATTTTTGCTCACCAAGAATTTCAATGAAGCAACTGATTTCTAATACCACCACCATCGCCACCTACTTGTTTAACAATTTTTGTTGCTTCTGTGTTTCTCCGATAAAATATATATTTATATTCATCCATCCATACTTCTGCAAGGCGAACTTGATTCCGGGTAATCACTTGAGTCCCTTTTGGAAAGGTATGGGGGCTCTTGCTGCGAAACACATGACCCACAACTGAGCAAGGTATAATTTCCAACTGCCCCCCACACTGCCACACCTGAAAAATACAGAGCTGTACTCAGTAAAACCTTCAGTACCTGCTATCAGGTCAGAGTGCTACAGGAACACGTAGGTACTAAGAAGATTTAAAGTGTGGCGTTGCGACACAGATAATACTAAAACAAAGTAGTTTTTTAAAATATGAACTAAGCATGAATTAATAATATGCTGACCAAGCCACGGATACCACTTCTAGAATTTACACATCATTTTATTTTTCTAGCCCATTAATATCACATGGTTAGGTTAATTTATCTGCTCTGTCTGCAGAGTGGAGGTAAAAAGTTTAAGAAGTTTTAGCCTAATGTAGACAGTCACGTTGCCAGTCAAAGACATGTGAATACTCTATTAACTTACTCGGAAAGACATTTCTAGATTTTCTCCTCCCCATATTTCCATTTCTTCATCATAGCTTCCAATTCTATAAAAATAGTCCTTTGATATTGAAAAAAGACCTCCTGCAAAAGTTGGTGTTCTGCCAGAGGGCGGGAGAGAAAGTAAGAGAGAGAAAACTTTATGAAGCCAGGAACTTCTCCCATCTGACTGAAACATATTATTGGGGTTTTTTTTAATATAAGATCTTAACCTTATCTTTCTTCAAATAAATCTGAACTACCACCACCAAGCAAATACATCAAATGTTACACAAGTGTAAAACTCCTCATACAATGAAATATCTTACTAATTCTGTTCTTTTGCAGTCATATCCCAGCTTCTTGAAGAAAATTTGGAGTGCTGTGAAAGAGCAATGGGATTTATTCTATTCTAAGAGAACAGTATGCCAGTGAAATGACATCACTAAATATAATTCTATATCAAAGTCAGCGAAAGCAACACATCAACAGCAGTGGAACATACATTTATGAAAATGACTGACTGCTGTCTGAACTTATTATGTAATCTATTTCAAAATCAGAAACAGACTAAGAGTTTTCCTGGGGTTAAAAATGAAGACTTTTGATATCTGAGAATAAATAATCTTATTTGATTTGACATTCTTCCAGCCTAACATAGTAATATTGCTACAGTAAAATTAAATCACTGAAAAGTCAACATGTTCCATAACTTCAACTCTTCCCCATGCACAATCCATTAACAGTTAATCAAACTATTGATCCTTGGCGTCAGCCTTTTGAGATAGGCCAATCTTTCAAGCAGTGTCAGGAAATAGCAATAGCAATACCGTGTTTCCCCGAAAATAAGACAGGGGCTTATATTTTTTGACCCCCCAAATATGGCCTCGGCCTTATTATCGGGGGGGGGCTTATTATTTTGGGGGTGCAGTAGGCGGCGAGCGTGGGTCTGCATGTCCCATCGCCGCTGCCTCGCCTCCCCTCCCTGCCGCCACCGCCTCGTGGAGCAGGACTCAGTAAGGCTTGTTGTGCCGTTGCATGCACGAACTGCAGGACTGCCGCAAACTTCATCATACTGGCACAGCTGGGGTCCTTCTGCCGTTGGTGCATGCAACGGCACAACAGGCCTTGCAGAGTCCTGCTCCACGAGGCAGCGGCGGTGGCGGGACGAGTCTCACAGAGACTCATTTCTGGCAGGTGGAACATGTTGGGCCGCGAGATGCACGTCCTACCTGGGACTTGTAGCTCCGTCGCGTTCCTTGGCGTTGTGTCCACTGACGCTCCCCCGCCTCCGGCACTCGAGGGAAGCGGGAGGGAGAAGAAACTCCCGCGGGCTGCCTGAGGAGGGGAGCCAGGA
>QLTV01001483.1:1977441-1987938 GCA_003457575.1 Thermophis baileyi
GAGAGTTTCTTCCCCCTCCCGCCTCTCGCTTGCTCTCTCTCTCTCTCTCTCTCTCTCGTTCTCTCCCGGCTGGGAGCTGCTCTTTTTGCGCCGGGCACTCTTGGGCTCCTCTAGGCTCTGCCTCTGGCAGCCTTTTGAAACGCTCCTGCCTGTGTTGGGGTGGCTAGGCAGGGATGGAGGCTCCCCTCTCCTCTTCGCAGCGGAGGTGCTGGTGCGCCGCGACTCTCGGGCACTCGCTGCTTGTGCCTCTGCGGCTACCGTACTGACGTTGCAGAGCCCTGCAGTCAGCTCCCGGTAGAGAGCGCCGGGCCGCGGCTCTGCCTCCCGGCCACGCCTCCTTCGCTCGCTCGCTCGCAGGGTCGGGACGCTCATCCTCCACCTGTCTGAAAGATTATTAGACCTGTCTGAAGGATGCGGGGAGCCTTGTCCAAAACTTTCACCACTCCCCTTAAAGACAAAAAGGTCATGGTGAGGCTGTTCTGAGTTCCTTTCTTACACTTCTTCTTACTTTCTCAGAGCTGAATAAACATTACATCTCTCCCATCTCTTTCACAAAACCTGAGGAAAATTGCTCCACACTTAGGCATACCAGCATGGAATTCTTTCAAAGATTGCATTGCAGTTATTCAGTTATGTACCATCTTTAATTTACTTATTAAATTTATTTGCCACCCATTTCTAATTTCGAAGCAACTCAGTTTTTACACTGAGTGGATAGAGCTTATTTTTAAATTAATTTTTGCACACATTAAGTGGACCAGGCTCTCTTTGGGTGCAAATAAATATATTTAAGAGATGAAAACTGGACAGGCAGATACATAATATAAAAACACAGAATTTTTTGTTCTTTTGTATTTTATTCACAAAACAAGCATAACAAAACTATCGATAAAAGCGAATAACTCATGTTTCATCACTTACTTAATAGGATAGGTTTCATCTTTCCTTTTTTTGTTTTCATGTTCTGGGAGAGATTCCCAGCCAAAGGATAAACTCCAGTCAAAATTTCCTCTGTTGTGGTTTTGACCATAAGGAGAAGGTTTATTAAACTCAAAAGTATTGAGGTCAATAGATGAAATATCAGGGCTTACAACACAAGTATAATTTTCAGCTATTCTGGCTAGTAAAGGTTCTAGCCATCCATAAAAGCATTCACCTACAAGACAGAAACAAGCAAACAGTTTTTCCACCTGCACAAGAACATTTCAAATACACTTCAACTATAAATACAATTTTAGTCCCTGGAAATTATTTTTAAGAACTGTTCTGCAGGACACTTTTTTTTTATCTATTTCATAAATACTTCAAGAGTTTATAAACAACTATCAATAAATAACACTAAATATGTATTGTCAAGGGAAAATATAATTAATTTTAAATCATCTTCCTAGCCTAAAAGTTATTCAAAAGAAAAAAAGTTAAATGTGTCTGAAGCCATATAGAGAAATATTGTAAAAAATCTTGAAATTTTAATTAATCCTGTGAATAAGCCAAATATTGTTTTATTATATTTTATATTAAATTTATTCTTCAGTTTTCAAACTTAATTCAATACTGTTATTTTGGTAAATAACAGCCAACATATTAACAAAGGCAGAAAGAAGGGCAAGAACAAAGATTTACACAGATGTAGACAAATTCTAGATTCTTCTACATTGCTTTAATTTAGTTTATGTAAGAAAATGGAGAATTACATCTGTGAATAAATTTTGATGCTTCTCTGAAATCAGCAAAGTCTAATTTCTCATTCAGCTGCAGTTCTTTCAGCAGCATATACATCCATCAACTGCAGAAATGTTTTCAGAGTTTAAAAAGTTGTCCCAGGGAAATTTCACAAAATAATTCTAAAGAAGCAGCTGCATTTTATTTTCATCTTTCTTGCCTTATACATTTTACAAGTAGCTACAGACGTCCTGAGAAATGGAAACGCAACACCTCTGCCTACTACTATACATAAAGATAAGAAAGCTAAGTAGTAATATTCAATTACTAATTCTGTTTCCAAATATTCAATTACTAATTCTGTTTCCTCACACTCAACTCTCTTGTCAAAAGTCTACCGGTAAGTACTCAAAAGAAAACTTCTAATATGAGTTAGGTTTTTTTTTTATTTCTCCTGTTTACTGGAAGGAATTTTGAATTAGCCAAGAGGAACATTAAATTAAATTAAAAGTGCCTTTTCAAACATAAGGTTGTTTAAAATTTAGTGATCACACCTAGGAAAGAAGAAATAATAAAGAAAAACAGGACTTTATTCCTTTTTTGGGCTAATTAGGAATTGGTATTCGGTCTAGCCAAGATATCCTATTCTTTCCCACTTTAAAAAAAAAAATCAACTTAAATCTCAGTATACTCAGTGTACTTCTAATTGTGCCTTCAATTTGTTCTTTAACAAATTCTGGCAATATTCACTAGTTGTTTTTGGTTAAATTCTGGAAATATTTACTTGTTTTTGATACTATAAAATTATATTGGTTTAAGCTTTATTTTGAAAAGACTAAACGCTGTGGGTGCTTGGAAGCAAACTGTTCTTGAATTTTAAATGTGCAAGGAATTGGCAGCCTGTTGTGATTCAAGGAAAGAAAAGTATTCCATGCAAGTTCAGAGATGTTTTTCTTTCCATATTTCAAGATCCTGAGACTGGAAATGTACTCCTGGTCAGAGTTCATAAAAGTTTTAGAAGACCTGATAGAGCAATCACTTCTAACAAGTGAGCAGTCAGCAGCACTTGACACATTTAGGTGTTATTGGAAAGGCATGAATGGTTCTGAAAAAGGGCAGAGAACACTTGTGTTTTCTAATCATGGAGATCCACAGTACCTTTTACTGGGCACTGGTTTTAGTTTTATTCTAATGGATAAAGACAGGGTGAAGGAAAAATATACATGTGCTCATAAGTATTTTTATCAAATCACTATTTCTGTCTAACAAGTCTCTGCCAAGAATTCACTTACTTATTTGGAATTACTCAATTATTAATAATTACTCCTTCTGAGATCTGCCTTCAACTCTCTTTATTAATCTTCAGAAGTGTACCTTTTAAAAGCTCTGAATTGCTAAATAAGAAGCTATGATGGCAGCATCTCAATGTTCTCAAGTTTCAGAAATAGCAAGTTAAATAATGCAGTGGGGATATGGAATTCTAAAGCTTGTTTATTTTCTCAGTTCCTCTGTAACACTATAAAAATCCTAACCATTTTATGCATATTTTATGCAACCATTTGCATGCCAGATTTTGTGATGTAACCCCATGTATTTAAATACTGACTCGAGAATCTATCTTTGACTTTTAAGAAACAAAAAGCTATTTCCCACCCCAGCAAGATGACAAATGTCATCTGCAATGCTCCTATTAAATTTAAAAAAAAAAATTCAGAAGAAAATCACACACATACTCTATGGATTTATGTTATTGTATTTTAGCATATTTTTCACATTATTATTCCTTTAGAGACATACAGCATGTTTTGCAGTTAAAACACCTTGACCTCAGAATATTCATTCCAATCTGGAAAAGAGCTCACCATAAGCAACTTGATCCTGAAATGAGCTACAGTAGCTTCCCTAAGTCAGTGCATCCTAATTTTAGATTAGACAGAAATTCAATGACAAAATAGGACAATATGGTCTCAAATTACTTAGTGCTCCTCTGGTATTCAATGAGCTATCTAGACATACTTACAGTGTGCATCCAAAAAAGTCAGGGTTTCTCCAGTAGCTACTGAAGCACCTAACAGCCGAGCAGTGATAAGCCCCTTTCTTTCCTTTTGTCGGACAACTTTAACTATTTGGAATTGTTTCACATAATCATCCAGTTTATCCTGCAAGTAGTCTGAAAAGAGAATAAGTCATTTTCTATACCTTCAACAAAAACGATGTTAAAGTTTACTTGTTAGGATCAATTCATCAGTGAAGAAAATAAAAAATGATGTAATTTTTCAATGACCATGGTTACAGTTCTAAAAGCTTCCTTACCATCTGATTACTAAAAAATGAACAAACGACCAAATAAGTACCACCTTAATTCAGCAAAACTGTAATTGCTAACACCTACTAGTAAAGTTAAGCTTTGGCAAATATTTGTGCTTTTGGAAAAAGTGATCCATATATTTAGTTGGACTCAAATGAACATTATTTTGTATCATTTAAAGCAATTTGGCTTTACAATCAAGCACTTTGTAACTGAATATTGTTATAGACAAGTGTTATATTTTAAAAGAAAAATTAAAGATTAGCTCATCCTGACTTAAAGACTATGGCCAATGCTCTAAAGAGAATAAATCAGTGGTGAAATCCAAATTTTTTTACTACCAGTTCTGTGGGCGTGGCTTGGTGGGCGTGGTGTGGCTTGGTGGGCGTGGCAGGGGAAGGATACTGCAAAATCTCCATTCCCACCCCACTCCAGGGGAAGGATATTGCAAAATCTCCATTCCCACCCCACTCCAAGGGAAGGATACTGCAAAATCCCCATTCTCTCCCCACTCCTGGGGGAAGGATACTGCAAAATCTCCATTCCCTCCCTACTCCTGGGGGAAGGATATTGTAAAATCTCCATTCCCACCCCACTCTGGGGCCAGCCAGAGGTGGTATTTGCCAGTTCTCTGAACTACTCAAAATTTCCGCTACCGGTTCTCCGAACTATTCAAAATTTCCACTACCGGTTCTCCAGAACCTGTCAGAACCTGCTGGATTTCACCCCTGGAATAAATTGTTGATGGAGAATATTGTTTAAGAAATATGTTCTCAATATGAATTACTGTGTGATAAATGTGTATCACATTTATCATTAATTCAAGGCAATAACATTCTACCAAGTCCTACATATACACAATCCAAAATGATAATCTTAGATCACAATGGACTACACACAGGCACTTTCAGAATATTATTCAACTGCATGAATGGTTGCAGCAGTGTCATGCAATAGGAACAATCAGCAACAAGACGAGCTGTTCTAATCAGAATGATGCTTTTAGAAGACAGAAGAAAAAGTTGGAAACGGACAACTGATATACTAGGAAAATACTTACTGATTAACAAGACAAAGGGGCACTGCAAAATCTCCATTCCCTCCCCACTCATGGGGGAAGGATATTGCAAAATCTCCATTCCCACCTCATTCTGGGGCCAGCCAGAGGTGGTATTTGCCGGTTCTCCGAACTACTCAAAATTTCTGCTACTGGTTCTCCAGAACCTGTCAGAACCTGTTGAATTTCACCCCTGGTTTGGCAGTAATTTATCAGGTTTGGCATCGTATCAAACATTGCATAAAACCAACTAGTCCAACCATACCGTTAAAACAATTTGGCACATGATTTCCAATTCTAGTTTGATCAATTGAGATCTAGATGTAAAATAACCTTAACCGTAATTTGACTTGGATTGAACTGAGACAAAAAGAAAGTGAACACAAACTAATTCAGCTTAAATGCATGTATCTACATTGTACAGGTAGACCTCAACTTACAACCACAGTTTGGATTGGAACTTCAATCACCAAATGAGGTGGTCAGTGAGTTGTGCCCAATTTTACCACCTTTTTTTGCCAAAGTTGTTAAGCAAACCACCACATTCATTAAGCAAATCACCAATGTTGTTAAGCAAATCCAGTTTCTGTTGACTTTGCTTATAAAAAGTTGGCTGAGGTTACAAATGGCGATCATTATGACCTCATGACACCGCAAACCATGGGTTGCCAAGTGCTCCAATTTTGACCACATGACCGTGGGAATGCTGTAATGGCTGTGTGAAGTCACTTTTTCCATCATCGTTGTAATTTCAAGCAGTTGCTAAACGAATGGTCCTAGGTCAAGGACTATCTGTATGTGAATGTAGGTACAGTATATGGGAGGTGGATATTTCATCTCTTGAAAGGGCTATCTCTTCTTTATTGAAGAAAAATGTGTATATTTCCAGGATATATTAATTAGAAAAAAAACCAAAAAAATAATAATAATCTATAGTTTATAGATAGCGTCTTACCGTCTACACTGGCATCATCTACCAAAATTATTTCCTTCAATAATATTGCAGGGGAAGTATGCATCACACTATAAACTGTTCTCAGAAGAGTTGACCATGCTTCATTGTGAAACACTATGATAACACTTGTGGTAGGCAGTGGAGGACAGCGCTTAAATTTCTGTTCAATACATCTGGGGGATAAAACCATAGTTTATGGGAAAAAACAAATAAGAACTGTTAGATCTTAATACTCATGGTACAGATAATGAGCTTTGCATGTATGGTAGAACTATTTCATCATTATTTAAAAAAACATGTAACGAAAGTAACATGGCACAGGTATTTTTTAAGAATCTTATTCTAACAATAAAGCGATAATCTATGTATCACATTGTGTGTAATGGTATGTGGAAATCACCTTGAGAGACTGGGCCCAGAAATGCTGTCTAGGTGGGAATGCTCAGATAAGAGACAGCTTAGTCTATAGCTGAAAATTGGGTGGGGCAAGAGGTACAGAAGAACCCTTTACTAATTTCTTGGGATGAGATTTATACTTTCAGACTTTCAAGATCTACTAATATAGGCTACAATAAAGTAGAATTAAGCTCATCTGGTGAAATTTCCTATCTAGTCCACCTTATAAGGCTGACATGAAGAAATATAAAGATTTAGAATAATTGCCCACAAAGCTACATCATAATTCACAAATTATTCAAGTTTAAAATAGTTTAAACAGACTTCTGCTGAAAAAATTGTGTTAATAAGAGCTTAATCAATGTATTGGAAGTGTTCTAAACCCACAATTTTTTTTCAAGATTTTCTAATATTTTTAATGCATGATTCGCTACCATCAACTACTTCAGATGTAGGTATATATATCTGCATGCTATACCTACAGGCGTAAGAATTAGCAATAGTTCTATTTATTTATTTTAAAAAATTATAGCCATCCTACTCACTCACAGTGACAATGGGCCACTTACAAAAATAAAATCCCAATACAGAACCTAATAAACCAGCACACCCCTGGCGACAACAATCAAACCAATCATGGGTCCCATATCACCCTGGGGTCCCCAGGATCACTGGCAAAATCATGTCTTAAGAAAGATTGAAGGAGTGTCAAGATAGGGGCCAATCTTATTTCCACAGGGATGATGTGGCATGGGGGGGGGGGAGCTATAATAACAGTAGTCACAGTTCACATCTTAATACAGAAATGGAAGCTCAAGACACCCTTTTCCAATATTTTACATATTTTTAACCAAAAACTAGAATATTTGCTCTTAAATCCAAATGCATTTCAACGTACTCAGGTGGTCGTGTGTCTGGTCCTAGATCTCGATGTAAAGAAATCCTATCACTTGCAAATAAATTAAAACAATGCTTTTCTTCACCATGCTCTTTCTCTTTCCGTTCATCTGGGCTTAAACTGATCATTTTGAATGCTTTACCAGAAGCCCCTGGAGTATTAGGATCCTGAGGGGGACGCTCAAGGTAAGGAGTCAGTTCAGCAGCTGTGTAATATCCTGGTAAACAATGCTTCTGTTCAGCATTATGAGTCTGCCTAAGAGGTGCTTTAATTTGCATTTTTGGTTTTGCAGCTTTAATGTTGTTCACAGCATTTAACACTAGATCTAATACAGTTTTCTTTTCATCATGAGATGGCATTCCTGGTTCCTCGTTAAATTCTTGAACACCTACTTCTCGTTGTAACAAAACCAAAAATATTAAGAAGACAAAAATAACGAAGGTAAACTTCCAAAGTTTCTTCTGGGAAAACTGTTTCATTATGAAGCGCCGTAGCATTCTCATATAAGTCATCATGGAGAGTCGACATATAGAAGTGCTTCAAAAAATGTTTTTCTTTTATACAAAAAAGTTCACAAACTGGAAAAACCTGCAAGATTTTTAAAAATGTTAATTATACTAATGTATGTTTATTCATAAAAATAATTGCAACAATTTAAATTAATACCGTAATAAATTCACAAAGACACTACGTTTCAGGGTTACTGAAATAATGTTCATTTTCTAAACTTATGTATTTGAATCCCGTAAGAACCCTTATTAGATACAACTGCCAATTTATTCTTATCCCTTGTGGTACATTCTTCTATATCTTTTAGATCAGATGCTCTAAAAATTTTAATTATTAGCCATAAACAACCACTTGGGGCTATGAATCTTAAGAAAGTTCACAATATTCTGTTATGTGTCCCTGAAACAGGTGATTCAAACTTCAAAATGAGTCACTGTGTTTTGGAAGTGTTCCAACTTTGTAAAGGTACTTCTATTTTGAGCGCTTTGGATATGATCCAACTTTAAAATGGTCCTTTTCCGTTAATGCCTGTTTCTCAGTTGATCACTTCTGGAACATTCAGGTGGCCCATTTGGGGGATTGAAAAGACAAAATGTTTTGCACATCCTGAGTTAAATCTCCATTTTCCCTTTCAGTACCCTATATGCATTTTCAGATATGTTTCAAAACCATTTTTACACCTTTGAATGGTTGAAGATTTTTGCAAATAAGATTAGCAAAACCATTTTTACAATTTCCCTATTGGCAGAGAATCATTTCTACTTGAAGAAACATCCATATTGAAATAGCAGTGAAATGTATTAAAACAGTACCATCCAAATGGTAAAAGTTATACTTTAATTAGAACCACTGCATTTTTTTTTCCAAATGAAACTTCTGGTTATATTTTTGATTGCCAGACAGTAAAAGAAAAACCAGTATTAAGCAACAGATTATTTATATCCAGTTCTATGTCATTTGAGAGGACAGAGAGGTTAAGCTGCATTGCAATGTTATGCATTTATTTGACAAGGTAGCAATTCTAATTTTCCAGATGGATGGATACTTACCAGTATGTCTCTCACATTACTGCTGAATGTGTTGCTACCTACTAGGCATTTTGCTTTGGAGAACAAGAACTATGTCTAAATCAGAATAGTATATGCTATTTATTATTTGATAAGCATCTTGCCCAATCAAATATTAGAGATGATCTCTCACGTAGCACTGGAAAGAACGTTGCTCTACAACAGATGTGCGCTAGCCCTTCAGCCATATTGCCTTATGCAAGATTGGCAATCCTATGTCTTAAATCTGCTTCACATATTAGTTTTTGTACAGCAAAAAAAATCCATCCAAACTGTATATACTATTTACTATAATCAAATTATTTGAAGAGTTGCCCAATAGCCATATGCACAAATAAAAGAAAATCTGTATCACCTTTCAGTATTACGTTCCGTATTAAATCTCTTTAAAAATTATGAACATGTAGGAAAATTCTAGTTCAGGAGTAGTCCAGAGTGGTAGAGCCATATCAGCAAAGTAAATTATTTTATATTCATTACTCAGATTTAGATTTAGATAGATTAAGACTCAGTAAGATGAACAAAGCTCCAGATTTTCTAGACTCCCTAACCACTAACCACTGGCTCGATGAAAGCTCACTGTGAATATGCTACTGCTCCTGGACAAAGATCTGCTAACACCACCCTTAATTTTTCCCAGTCCAAGGGAGAACATTGTTCCAGCCACACTTAAGCTCTTTCAGGTTGAGCTGCTAGCTCAGCTTCTTTATGGGACTTTGGTTGCATCTCATCCCGTAGGATGTACCCTGGAAAGGGTACAATCTAAATTCATCAGAGCAGCTCTCAAGATACCATGCTGTATCTCAAATGCGCATCTACGAGTGGAGACACATATGATAAAACTTCAGTCAACAGTGTGTCTAGCTTTTATAAACCTTTGGTTGAAATTCAACTTCTATCCTCAAGGCTTAGCACCATTAATTCTTGAGGACAGTTTTCAGTTCACAGAGATCAAGGCAGTTGACTCTAATCTTTGAAATCCAGGCTACCCTTCCCTACAGTTCTTAAGATGGCATATGATCAGGCGAAACAAACCCTAGAGCAAAGATTAAAGGATACGGAGAGGCAAGCGGATCTAGGGAAGGCTCTAACCTTCCTGCCACCAGTACATAACAGATATACTATCACCACTGCCAGCTACCTTACATAGTTAGAAACCATCAGAAAGCTTTCACAGAAAGCCATCAGAAAGCTTACATAGTTACCCAGCCATCAGAAAACTTTCTCAATTGATCAACAGCAAGTGTGATTACCTCTATAAAAGCTGAAGTTTTAGGAGTTTACTGGTTTCCAGCATTGAGGTATATGTTGATATAATACCAAAGAGGAAAGATATCAGCAATGATCTTAAAAAAGCAATTGTTGCTGCCCGTCAGTCTGGGGAGGGTTATAAGAACATTTCCAAACAATTTAAAATCCATCATTCTACAGTGAGGAAGATTTATTCACAAGTGGAAAACATTCAAGACAGTTGCCAATTCTCCCAGGATTGAATGTCTCAGCAAAGACACTACGCAGCCTAAAACCATCTCTATCTATTGGACCTGATGGACTATGTGCCTACTTCTTAAAAAAAAAAAACTTTCCACTGCCCTAGCAGAACCCCTGAGCATAATTTTTGAAAAAGCTTTCAGGACCAGCTCC
>QLTV01001483.1:1995147-2039612 GCA_003457575.1 Thermophis baileyi
TAAGAGAAAGTTGGAGCGCGCGCGCGGGCGCGCGCCGGCGATATTTGCCGCTTTTGCCGCGCTCCGTTTGTGACTCCATATAGAAGCCGGTCAATTACTACCATTGACGAGGCTGGCTGTAGTAGCGTGTTTTTAATACTCCCCAATCGTAAGGGCACCCTTTAGCTCCGATTTAAGGTTTTTTTTTTTCCAGATTGTAGTTCCCGAAGTGTTGCAAACTCTCCCCGGGGGAAAAAAAGAAAAGAAAAAAAGGAGGTATTGCTAGTTTGGTGTAATCATTCGCTCCAACTGAGTCCTGGATCCCCCTGCAGGTTTGATCTTGGAAGTTAGCCCATTTCGGTTAGTTTGCTCTGTTCCCATCCAGGTGAGGGTCCCTCCAATTCAAAAGTAAAACCTATTGCTAAAGATGCCTTCAAAAAGGCTCGTTGGCTTGGAAAAAGTCCAGGTATAACATTCCGGTGGTGTCATGTCATCAATGCTTAATGGAAGACCAGGTTCTTTAATAAAAAAGGAAATAAAAAAAGGAAAAAAAGTGGTTGCTAAATGCTAAATTGATATGCCACCCTACTCCTAGTGACTTGAGGAGCTGTGTCACTATAAAGATGTGTAAATCTGGTAAATTAAAGAACTCAGGCATATGTCTCATGCTTATGTCTACAAACTGTTTAGTCAAATCCAATTTTGGTTTCCAATTGTGGAATCAAAAATGACTTGATGGTACATAATCAAAAATTAAACACCTTTAAACAGATGTTGACATTTGGCACAAATTGTAATTGACAAATCAGCCTTAGGTGTCCTACTGATTCTTATTGCCAGACAGAAAAAAGGTATAACTCTGCATGTGTCTCTCATAGAAAGTGATCAAACATGCTGCTGACTGTCTTACCTTCTAAAGCCACTGGTTACTTGCTATCCACATGCAGCTTGGCTAGGACTTAATTTTCTTGCACTTTTATTACCTGATAAAAATGGTGCTGCATTACCTTGTGGACATGCTGGATTGGGGAGCAGGGGTGCAATTTTCCTTGCAGTCCACAATTTTCTTTGTTTTCCCTCACCTAAGAAAAGTGGTAGACAGTTTTGTGGGCCAGCAAAGGAGGAGGAAGAGTAATTTCCAATGCTTCCTGCTAGCTTGTCACTCCCGTTCCTACTGCTTTTTTGCCCATCCGTGATCATTCTGTTTCTCTGTTTAAGGAAATATCATTGAAAATATGATCCAAGAGGTCAGGGATTGTCTAGTACTCTATAAAATTTGTGGATTTGACTCCAGATGTGTATATTGTAGATATGTACCTGAGTTCTTTAATTTACCTGATTTACAGATCTTTATACTGACACAGCCCCCAGAGTCTCTGGGAGTATGGTGACATATAAATTTAATATATACTAATAATCCTAAGGATCACTGGCTGGCATTCTTCTTTCAGGTATTCTATTGATATAAGAGACACATTAAAATTAATTTACTTTTCCAATCATTTCTTCGATTTGCTTATTGAAGATTTTAATTTGCTGGAGTTCTTACTCTTAATTTTGCTCATTTGAGTGGATTGGACAGGATTTTCCTGTTCTCCATTTTGTATCCTGATTATTTCCAATATTCCAAATACCAAGTTTAGTAAAAACTTATACCATGATTTTTTTTATTAGTCCCAATTCTATAGTACTTTTTATAAATCTCATTTGTTTAGTTATGATTTTTCTGCTGAAATTGACAGTTGAATGAGTCATTAGACTCTTAATTTAATTTACATTCAAAAGAATGTAAAACACATATTTGCCCAGAATAAATTCTTACTAGTTTCACGTTACTCTTAATGATGTGAACAGGTTTGAAACCTTAGCCATTACTAACTGGCCTGTAACTATAGTGTCTGTGATTTCCTTACTGTATTATGAATACTGAAAATCAAGAACACTGAAAAATAATAATATCAGTATAAATTTGAGGGGTCCATGGTGCTCTCTAAGCTTGGTTGTTTTCATGCAGATATTTCATTACCCAAACTAGGTAACATCATCAGTGCCAGACTACCAAGCTGAGAGAGCACCAAGGATCCTCATTTCAACCCTGAACTACAAATATTCTCCTTTATCAATATAAATTTCCATGGTACTAATCTTCCATTCCCTGATTTCTCAGATAAATTATTGCATAGTGTCAGTTCCTTGCCTTATAAGGCACTGGAAATCTTTCCTTAGTGTACAATATCTGTATACAAATTTGTCATTCTAAAATATCTTTGTTTCTTAAGAACTCTGAAATCCATTCACTTGAATTCCATATAGTAATTAAATTCAGTTTAACTGGAGTGGCATTAGTTGTAAATGTGAGCATTATTTCTCATACGAATAAAAGTAATACCGTTACCAGAACAATGAACAGACACAGATTGTCCAGCTTTCACCAAAATAAAAGCCCACAAGCCAGTATGCTCAAAAGTGTACCAAAATGTACAGGTTTTACAACTTTAGATTGCCTATATATTGCTTTATCATTTGAAAGTAAAATACTTGCTGGAATTCTTATAAGCTTACATTTCTTTTAAATTAGTAATATTATTCAGAGCTCTTAAATTTCTATTTGCTTGGATTAACGTCTCAGAGGCTATGGAAGCTGCTTGATGAAAAGAACAATGACAGACATGGATGGAGTCACACTAATTATGAAAAAAGTTCTTGGAATGAAGAAGTGAAAGACTCAGAAGTGAAAAAGTTATGTGAGAGAATGATTGCTGCAAACAATGACAAAGCTATTTTATTATAGGGATATAGAGAAAAAGATAATTGCAAAGAATGTCAAAGAGAGCAAGGGATTTAAGATTGGACACAGCAAGGAAAATGTAGGGTGATATTGATAAAAATAAAAATCTATTTTGGAAGCAGGTAAAGAGGGCTGAACAAGGACCTTCCACCAGAGTGAGTACTATTAAAAATAAGAAGGATGAAATGTATTTGTGTAAGAGAAATTTGTAATGACATTAGAGGTGAATTGGTTTAGAATGGGTGTCAAACTCATGTCGTCACAGTGGCGTCATGTGACGTATCGGGACTTTCCCCCCCTTCACTAAACCAGGCGTGGACGGGGCCAGTGTGTGACGCATCCGGCCCGCGGGCTGGGAGTTTGACAGCTAGTCAATTAGAATGTGAGTATGTATGTTTGTACTGTACATAGATAGTGAAGTTTTGCTGAATAAAAATCAAATGATTTGCAGTGACTATTAACTAGATTTGTATGCAATTGAAAAAACTTACACAAAAACCTATGTAAGTACTGTAGTTGAACTTGTGTACTTTAATGCAAATTTTGTTATAAATAGAAAACACAAATACAAATAGAAAAATGAAATTTTAATATGTGAAAATCCTGATAGAAACTTAATAGGCACTATATAGTCTGTTGCAAGGAATGCTGTTAAAAGAAACCAGATGGCTGTGTATAAGAGCATGTTTCTGTCCAATTTTTGTTATATGGAAGCATGTTAGGTGAAATATTGAATGCAATGGAACAGGGTAATTAAATGCATGTCTAATACAAGAGATAGACTTGAGAACAAATGAAAACTGAATGTTGATTGAATACAAAAATGAGCAATCAATAAAGAGGTACAGTTAGTGCCTGACTTATGACCACAATTCAGTCCAAAATTTCTGTTGGTAAGTGAGACAGTTAAGTGAGTTTTGCCCCATTTTACAACCTTTCTTGCCACAGTTGTTAAGTTAGTGACACGGTTGTAAAGTGAATCTGGCTTCCCCACTGACTTTGTCAGAAGCTTGCAAAAGGTGATCACATGACCCAGGGATATTGCAACCATCATAAATGTGAGCCAGTATCCAAATTTTGATCCCGTGACCATGGGGATGTGGCAACGGTTATAAGTGTGAAATATGATAAGTCCCTTTTTCTCAGTGCCATTGTAACTTGAATAATCACTAAACGAAAGATTGTAAGTTGGGGATTACCAGTAATATGTTGAAATGTGAAGGAAAAAACCCAAGAAAATGTCCTTGATGAAATTCTCAAAATGAGGGAAATGACAAGTTTAAAGAAAAATAACCAACCATAAAGCAAGTTATGAATGTGTTAGAATGTTTGCAAGAACAGAAAAATGTGGAGACAGTGAACCGTGTTGACATGAATTATTTTCCTTATCTTTCCTTTCCCTTTTGTTATCTACTGTCTTTTAATTTCTACTCGTTTGCATCCAGATCACAACTTACTAGTGAAATGTTTTAAAATCCGGTTTCTAATTTGAATAAAGTAATATTCAGTAGATATCCATATTGTGGCCCTTGATTAGCTGCTAACAATCTCATTAGTTTTTCTTTTTGGATGATGAAATGGAGCACTTGAAGGATTTTTTTTCCTTGGAAATACAAAGCAGTGAGAGCACCAAAGCTTTCCCAAAAAACATTGCCAGCATCCAAAGTATTAAAAACGGAAAGGGGTATCCCTTGTTTTATGCTACTAGAGGTATGAAGAACTTAAATATTTATGAAAACTGAGTGAAGCAATAGGAAATGGAAAACTGACTCCGCTCCCTACTCCAAAAACAGAGTAGAGGGTGAGTTGCTAGGCAACCTCATATGGAACACTGGCCTTTTTCATGAAGATAACTACTCTTACCTCTCTGACTCCCTCGCGGGAGTTAATTCAAAGGCCATGTAGTAGAAACAAGGCTTAGGATATGAAATACTATTAAAATATTGATAAAAGCTCTAATAGAGTCTTTCCACTTCACTGGGCAGAGAATAAAATCAAGGAAGGAAGAAAGAGATCCACTGTTCTCTCATGGAGGCAGAATGGCTTAAAATGGCTTATCTGAATCCAACCAACCAGGTGGAAATGTGGCTGAGAGGCAGGATATTAAAAGCTCAATTGGAATCAGAATTAGTGGCACTACAGTATCTTCCATAAATTTTAATGCAAATTAACACACTGATGAATGGGATAAACCTGGGTTTTATTAGCTGTTAAACTGTTCTTCCTTCCTGTTTACATTTAGGGTGGCCGAAGTAAAGGAGAGGAGCTGTCCTAGATAGAGGAACTGAGAAGCCAGCCATGCTGCAATTTAGATCAACGTGAAAGATGCAGAAGACGTTGGTATCCTTGTGGAAATCTAACCATTCTATCTACTTTTATGAATTGTAAAGCAATGTTACTTTTATCCAGTGCAATATCAGAAGACCAGAGTTTTATTAGCAATATTATTGTACAGGTCTGGAATATTGTCCCTACTTTTCTTTCTAAAAACAGTCCACCCCTTTTTAGTGGTAGTTGGATTATTTGCTATGGGAATAAGAAGGATCCCATCTACCGGTAATAACTAGAATAAGCTTAGACTATTTTTATCTGGCAAGTTATTCTTTCGTAGCTTTATTGTGCGAAATCACAAACCAGTGGTGGGTTGCTGCCGGTTCGGACCAGTTCTAGAGAACCGTTAGCGGAAATTTGGCATGGTTCCCCTAACCGGTAGTGATCTCTGGCTGGCCACATCCCCGAACCGGTCCCCGGTCACGTCTCTCAGCCGTTGCGTGCAGGGAAAGACCTTGCAAAGTAAAGAAAAACTTCTCGCAAGGGCGAGATATTGTTAATTGCCTCGCACTCATGAGAAGTTTTTCTTTACTTTGCAAGGTTTTTCCCTGCACGCAACGGCTGAGAGACGACCCGGAGCTGCCAGTCTCCGGTAAGATGCGCGTCTCGCGGCCCTCCCGCCCCATCTGCCACCCCCAAATTGCACCCCACTGCGAGACGCGCATCTCAACCCACTCCACTTCCCTTTTACCTTTCTTTAACGCGCCCCGCTTCCCTCCCCAAACCTTGGGAGGTGGCCGCTCCCATCCTCGCGGCCTGTGGAGGAAGCCTCCACGCCGCAAAGCCCTCGCGGCGGTAGGAGGGGGAAAAGAAAAAAAAAGGCTCAGCCTCTGAAGCCTCTCGAGGGAGACGTCCTTGTGTGTTTGTGTGTGTGGCGGCGCTGTGAGGAGAGCCAGGCGAAGGGAGCCCAGGAAACCACACCAGCTGTGAAGCGATCAGCCCCTTCCGCTGCCACTGCATCTTCCTTCTCTCTGCTAACAGAAGTCGGAGAGGAAAAGGCAGTTGCTGCGCCGGACGTTTCTCTGAGTTTCCATTCCAAGTCAGCTGCAGCCGCCACCTCACATCTGCTGTTGGGAAGGCGATGCTTGTGGCAGGATGCTCCTTGATGCGTGGAGGCAGGAGGCGGCGGTTTCATTTGCTGCCTGTGAGCTGCGGGCGGCGAGTAGCAGAGCGAGTAAGCCAGTGATCTGCCGGCTGCCTCTAATTGCAGTTTACTCGTGAGCACGTTTACTCGTGAGCATGGTAAAAGGGAAGTGGGGTGGGTGGGGTGGGAGAGATGCGCATCTCGCAGTGAGGCGCAATTTGGGGATGGCAGATGGGGAGGGAGGGCCGCAAGATGCGTATCTTACCAGAAACTGGCAGCTCTGGGTCATCTCTCAGCCATTGCGTGCAGGGAAAAACTTGCAAAGTAAAGAAAAACTTCTTGTGAGTGCCTCACAAGAAGTTTTTCTTTACTTTGCAAGGTTTTTCCCTGCACGCAATATCTGAGAGACGCGATGGAGCTGCCAGTCTCTGTGCGTCTTGCAATGGGGCGCAATTTGGGGGTGGCAGATGGGGTGGGAGGACCGCGAGATGCGCATCTTACCAGAGACTGGCAGCTCCGGGTTGTCTCTCAGCCGTTGCGTGCAGGGAAAAACCTTGCAAGGTAAAGAAAAACTCACAAGAAGTTTTTCTTTACTATGCAAGGTTTTTCCCTGCACGCAACAGCTGAGAGACGCGACGGAGCTGCCAGTTTCCGCACGTCTCACCGTGGGGCACAATTTGGGGGTGGCAGATGGGGCGGGAGGGCCGCGAGACGTGCATCTTACCGGAGACTGGCAGCTCCGGGTCATCTCTTAGCTGTTCTCAGCAGTCTCGGCTCCAGCGCAGCGTCTCCCCCGAGGGCCACCCACCGTCAGCCTTACCTATACGGTAAGTCTCTTTCCCAGCCTCCTGGTCGTAAAAATTTAAGAGACCTGAGGATCCGATTCAAGACATGCGTTCAGCCTCGCGGGGCTGCCTGGAAGTTTGCGTTCAAAATCAAAGTGAATTCGTAAAAACCGGCAGCCGTTTCCCTTCAAAAACGGCTTCTCTTCAAAAACTCCCGCCTCCCACCTTTCCCAAATAGTTATTAGCTGTCTCCACCCAAGTGAGTCTGAAGGGGGCTTGGCTGGAACTAAACTACCCCGGCGCCGTTTGGCTGAAGAGCCTCCTCGGGGGGACATGGCGAGGCTCGCTCGCCTTTTGGGCTTGGCGCACTCGGCTTCCGTGAGGCCTTTGGGCGACTGCCACCCGCTTGCCTTCCCCTCCGCCTCAGGTCCCACTGCCCATATCCAGCCCATGACTGGAGACACACCGCTTCCGGGCTGGGCCAGCCAGCGGGTGAAAGACAAAGAGAGAAAGAAAGAAAGAGAAAGAGAGAGAGACAAGGAAAGAGAAAAAGAAAGAGGAAGAAAGAAAGGAAGGAAGAGAGACAAGAAAGGAAGGAAGGAAAGAAGAGAGAGACAAGAAAGAGAGAGAGAGAGAGAAAGAAAGAAAAAGAGGAAGGAAGGAAAGGAGAGGAAGAAGAGGAAGGAAGCACCACAAACCCTGGCACAAGAGGCTTTGAAACAGCACAGCAAAAAAAAAAAAAAGGCTGGAAGGTATCTCAGACGTCATCTAGTCCAACCCCCTGCTGCAGCAGGAAACCTTACATTGTCTGGATTATTTTTGTGCCTCTAACAGAGAGGAAAATTGCCAGAAAGGACAAGGCTGCCATGCAGAAGAAGGCAGAGATAGTCCTTGACTTATGACCACAATTGAGTCCAAAATTTTGGTTGCTAAGCAAGAGCGTTGTTAAATGAGTTTCACCACATTTTATTCAATCCATAACTTCTCCTGGCTCTAACAGTCTTGTGCAAGCTAGGGAAGAACATCTGAAGGCATGTGTAATGTTCTAATGTACAGAAATTATGGTTAAATGTGTGGCAGAAAGTGGATTCTGGGTGTGTTTTTCCAAATGCAGTAAGTGAGGTTGAATGTGTATAGTTTTAGAAGAGGTGTGTGTGTGTGTGAATGTACATACACATACAGTATATATAGTAGATAATGTATCTTTTTGTGTGCCTGTGTGTAATATGTATGTACACATATGGCATATATACATAGGATTAAATAGTATATTTTGGATGTTCAGTAGTAGTAAATAGACAGGGAAATTGTATCTCTTTGAGGCGAGGAGAAGCCAGNGGGTCATGTGACTGACTGTGCATGTGTGATGTTAAGTTGCCCGCGCCCATCCAGTCACATGACCATCAAACCACACCCACAAAATAATCCACATCCACAGAACCTGTAGTAAAAAAAATTTAGAACCCACCCCTGCCTTAAACCCTTCTATAGGAAGTTTCTGGCAATTACAAATTCCAATCCACAAAAAAATTAAAAATGCCTATTGTAAGAGTAATGAGCAAAATATCGTACAGAACTGGTTATGCCATAAATAACTAGATTTCAGTTCAGTGGCAACTGAAGCAAAATTAAGTGCCTAAAATAAGCGTGTATAATAAGACTGTGGGCACAGATCTTGTCCTGTAGTGGTTACAGATAACATTCTAAAAAAATGGAGAATTTAAAGCTGAAGTAAAAAAGTCACTTCCTTTCTTGCAAAAATCCATCTCTATGTATAGTTTACATAAAAGGAAGAATTTTTAAAAAATCAAAACCAGCAGAACTAAATAAAGACTGTTGGTGTACTGTATAGCAACAGTTGGTGCAGCAACAGGATGTGGATATGACACACGAAAAAGAACCAACACTCAACCACAAGGATGAAACCTTAACATCAGTCTTTGAAAATTGAAATCTGATTTAAGGATACCAGGAAGTTGCAGGACCTAATCACAGAACCCACACTTCTGCAATAAGTAAAAATAGATTTGAGAATCTGTTTTTATATAATAATATACAGTAACATTCACTTACTTTTCCAAAATAATAACCTGATTGATAGTTTCAAACTTCATAGATACCAATGAGAAAATTATATAAATATTTTATACAGTGCCTGAGAGTTGGATGATGCAGATATAGGTACAGAGCTTTACATGGCATAGAGTTTTAATTCTGCTGTTTCTCTTGTATTAATACCATACAAGGTTAGTTTAAACCATGACCATAAAGGAAGTAACAGTGGAATTTTCTGCTTTGCACTCCCCCTCCCTACTTCAGGTAGCCTCACCTACATACCTCCTTTTATAACGGGTGTCAAACTCGATCATGTCTCGTGACGTATTGCGATAAATTTTTTTTGCCTTTGCGGAGCCGGGGTGGGCGTGGCCTGCAATTGACGCATCCGGCCCGCAGCCCACCAGTTTGACAGGCCTGTTTTATAGAATCACAGGCAGAACTGACAAGTAATAACTATGTCAGGGCTAGTGCTCCCCTCCCCTGAAAGAACATTTAAACTTCCAGCTACCACACTCAAGATCCAAATTGTTGAACCTAGTAAAGCTAATAGATGCACTCAGCTGATTCCTTTCTGTGTTGGGGCAACAGGAAAACAGTATAGCTAAAGGTTTTCATGGATCATTTGTCACATGTGGAAAGGGACAGACCATCAGTCCCGTTTGGTACATTTTCCCAAAATTTTACACTAAACACTGCTGGCTATAAAAACTTTGATTTTAATATGTAAACCTTAAAAAAATCCAAATGTGGCAAAAGGAAACATTGCAATGTACACTACTTTTTTTTTTTAAAAGCAATCTTACCCCACCCAGATTTTCCACAAAAAAAGTAATAAAGACACTGGAAAAAATGCCTGCTCAAGGACCTATCCTTTCCTTTTAAAAAATTCTCTACCTCCAACTGATTTAGCAAATGGTTGGAAGAAAGCAGATGATGTGAACATGTTTTTGAGATAGAACAACAAAAATGGTTGCGTGGTGCATATATCTATTTAGATTATAATCCATTCAAAATAGCACAGGCATTCATTGGATCAGTAAAACCAAAGTTTCTCAGAAATAATCTTGTCTGGAAATTCTAAATCTAGGCAGGCAATAAATCACTTAATAGTTCCTTGTCACAATAGCCCAAAGAATCAATTAAGAGCAAGTATGAGAGCCAATTGTATCTTTACCAGAAGTGATAATAAAAAGATAGTACTATATAGACTCAGAGATATAGATAACAATTTGGATGTTAATCCTTGTTTTTGATTTAAATGTTGGGCTTTAATCTAGGCAACTCAAGTTCAAATATCTCCGTAAGTTTAAGAACTTCATGGTAATTTTAGAAAAGGCTTCATTTCTTAGTTTGATTCACTTTCCAAAAGATGGAGATATTGAATATTGTGGAAGGACAACAGAAAATACAGCTGTTAACATGGAAAAAAAATCCTCAGAAAAAGCCTGGAACAGAGATCTTTCATTTTATATCATGTTCTTCATACTGTTGCATATTTATATGCAATATTGCACACAAACATGCAAAATTGGAGTCTTATTTAAAATAAATTTAAATAAGAATTAGGTTATTGCTTAAGGTTTCCAGCAAAGAGGAATGAAAGCTTACAAAAACAAAAGTTAAAACTAGAGAGATACAAATATAACATTGTAGTATAGTACTTTATTTTCCCCTTTCTTAGTATTCCTGGGGATTCAGAGTAGACCCTGTTTCAAAACATTGATTACACTCCAAATAAATCACCTCTACAATGTAGAAAGAGCAATAGACACAGCTGGAAGGTCTCTCTACAGATTTCTCTGCCACAGAGCGATCTTCAAAGAAAGTTCCAGCTGTGCATGTTGTTTCTTTTACTCAGTTTATCTGGATTGCAGCCAGTATCTACAGGAGGAAAGTGAGACACCAATGATCTTTTGTTTTTACTGAACCCTAAATACTAAAGCAGCCTGTTTTTAAAATAAATCTACAAGTAGTCTCTGCTGGTTTTCACTGGGAACTAGTTGGGTGTGCAGCATCTTCAATTTTACAGATGACTTTAAAGCTCCTTTTATCTTCCAAATTAACATAAATGCATTCAAGTCCTTAAGGAGGCACGTGCTTTATCAAGTATTTCTTTTTTTATCTTTGGGTAATTTGGATGTGCTTCTAAAACCTGTTGAATAAAAAAAAAAACTTGCATTGAGACTGCTTTTCAAGCTACAAGTTAACTTTAAAACATATGTAACTATATTGTCTAGATTTGCTCCACCATAAGTTTATACGTTTATTCTGATTCTTAACAATGCAACACACACACACACACATCTTTCATTATCAGATAGTCAGTGTAGTTTACCTTATGACAAATAGTGATAGCATCAATATGTCTCTTGGCTTTCAGATAATTAAAAGCTAGCTTGAAACCTGCAAAAGCAGAATGATACAGATTTTGCAAAGGAATATTTTCAAAGAAGTAAAAATAAAGAACGAGGATGACATGTGCATGTTTCTCTCTCCAGTTTAAGTTATAGTACAAATGGAATATTTTAAAATGAGAAGATAACCTATTGGTCTCTTATACAGAATTTTCATCTCCGTCAAAATTTACCCTTATCCCTCAAGCTCAAAATCCTTCACAACACCAAACAGGAAAAGAAAGGACAAACAGAGAAGTTTTTCTTTTAATTTCCCATCACACATCTCCTTTCATTCACATTTTCTGACTGCAAAAAGTTAATTTCATAGTTGCTTACTACACCACCTTCATTTCAGCCCCCAAGCACATGATTTGAAAAGAACATCCCAATCAATTTCCCAGGCTCATCTGCATGAAATATCAAATCAAATATCTGTATTACTGTCTTTGACCAGCTTTTTACAATTTAATAATCATAAAATTACAGCAAAAGAAGGAACAGTTTAAATAGCATGTCTAACTAAAAATTTTGCAGAGTTGTGTGGCTTGATAAAAATTTTTGGCCACCTGATGTGAAAGTATAGGGTTAGTGTCCTTTAAAAGATAATGAACATAAAATTTATCTGATTGGCCCTTGTATTTGGAAATGATTGGTGAAATCAAAGCACGTCTTGAGGCACCGTAGAAGGGGCACCTTATTCACAGAGACGTTGCCCCTGTGGTTCTAGAGAGGTAGAAACTTTCACCCACGTTCTCGTACTGTGCATGAAATAATCCTCAACAGGTCTTATAGAACTGAGGAAACCTTTGGATTTAGCACAATTAGGTATGTTTATATTAACTTTGCTCAGGTTAGAAAGTGCTGAGCTGTATCGTAAATGATAACAAGCCGGCTCTATGGAGCTTGGGCTTGGACAGACTCAGTACACATTATTTTTAAGGAGTTCACTCTGGAGTCGATTACATTTCAGTAGTAGGTATGCAGCATTCCTCAGTGGCTTCATGGAATGAAGAATGTGTTGTAACAACATGGATTTGAGCTCCAAGGCCAGGCAGAGGAAAAGGGCTTGTGGATTTAAGAGTTGAATACAGAAAGCTACACTCATCTCCCAAATTCAAGTGAATTTTCTCCTAAGGCCCTACAGCAGAGGTGGGTTGCTACTGGTTCGGACTGGTTCACCCGAACCGGTAGCAACCCGCTGGTGACATCACGATGACGTCACCGATCCGGTTCGGTCGGTGCTGGTCCGTGGGTGCCATTTTATTAAAAAAAAAATTCATTTTTTTCCATTTTTTTGAATTTTTTTTTCTTCTGCGCATGCGCAGAAGCTGAGTTTCCGGCACTGCGCATGCGTCGCCATCTTGTTTTTGGCTTTTTTATTTTTTATTTTTATTTTTACTGAGCATGTGCGCGCACAAAGCGCGTGCACGCCCCCGAGGCGCAGCCATGCAGCGTGGGAGGAAGCAAACCGGCAGCAAGGTAAGTTAGAACCCACCCCTGCCCTACAGGTATCACAGAGGACTAGAGTAAACAAAAGAAGAGAGAGAGCTGAACCCCCAAAATTCTACAAATTTTGCAGCCGGTAGCATTTTTCTCCCCTCACAGTTTTAAGAACTTTTGAAGGGATAAATGAGAGGAGAGCTTGCTGTCCTTGAAACAATGTTTCTATCCACAAGGAAATTAAGTAGCTTCCCTTCAACTAAATTCTACCTTAGCCAACCTGAGAGTTCTTAGAACCACACTGCTCTCTGCTGCCAACAATCTCCAATAGCATAAAATCAGCTATTATACATAGCACTTAACCTCATCAATTTGAAAAATGCAGAGGTCCTCTCTAGAAATCCAAGAGGTGATGTATCCAAGTAGGTACTTTTCCATCTAGACACATGATGCCTGTCTATGAATGCCTATTATAAGTTGTGGGTGTATGTGAGAGAGAGAGATGGAGAGAGTGCACGCATGCACAAAAATAGCAATAGCACTTAAACTTATATACTACTTCACAGTGATTTACAGCCCACTCTAAGTGGTTTACAGAGTCAACATATTGCCCCCAACAATCTGGGTCCTCATTTTACCGACCTCGGAAGGATGGAAGGCTGAGTCAACCCTGAGCCGGTGAGATTCAAACTGCTGGCAATCAGCAGTCAGCAGAATTAGCCTGCAATACTGCATTCTAACCACTGCGCCACCATGGCTCAAAAAGCTCTTCTGAAAAGTATGATATTCCAGGATGAAAACGTAGTCTCCATTAATTGCATTACTGGCTTTCCAAATATTTTTTAAAAAGACCGGTACCAATTTTAGAAAAAAACTAAATTTTCTATTACATACAGAATGTTATTTCCATATGATATTATGCTGCAAAAAATACATGCATCATATTTATAAAAAGGAGGAATGGCATTTTTGTTTTCTGAATTACTGTTTTATGTTCTGTTTTGCTAATTTAACCACAGGGCTGCCTCTTGATAAAACGAAACAATTTGTTAGCCTGCAGCACAGTGCCATATATATCTGCTCAAAAGTAGATTTCCAAGCAAACATGTAGCATCTACTTGGATGACAGCGCTGTCATCTTCTAATGGGGTTGTAAAATATATTGGACTAATTTTAGATACATTGAAATAGATTTCTACTATTTGAAAGAATATATTTTCCAATTAAAAGTATTAAATTGAACACAGATCTTGATATCAAGGCTAAAACAGAAACGTTTAAAGAACAAATCATGCACATTTTATTGAACCACTGGCAGTGTCCATCCCTCTTTTCAATATTCTGCTTTCAACAGGCTGAGATCACAATTTACAATAGGTGTTCTAATACCAATTCCCTAATATTCTAATGCTAGGTATCAGAGCAGGTGAAAAATGATCTGGTAAAGAATAGGAGAACATATAATCTGACCTGATAGTATGGTAGGTGCATGTTTCCCATTTCCAAACTCTGCAAGATTTCATAAATAATTTGCCGTGGCTGGTAATAATTATTGGAAGACCAGAAAAAGCAGATGCCAAGAATAGACCTACCAATGGCTGGATTGGTTTGGTTCCCATATTTCCACGCCATCTCATAGTTTAAAGCCGCATCTCTGTAAGCTTGCTCTTTTTCCATAATGTATCCCATATATTCATAAGCTTTGCAACAGGACTAAAAACAACAACAACCAATTATTCCTAAAGTTAGAATCCCATTATTAAAATAATAAGCTAGTTCTGGGGCTTTTTCTAAAAAGTATTGTGTGGATGTTAGACTAAACCAGAACTTTCCCTTTGTTTGCTAATACATGTAGTCCTCAACTTACGACCTGAATTGAGCCCAAAATTTCTGTTGCTAAGTGATACATTTGTTTAACTGAGTTTTGTTCCATTTGCGACCTGTTTTGTCACAGTTGTTAAGTGAATCATTGCAGTTGTTAAGTTCGTAACATGTTTGTTAAGAGAATCTTGCTTCCCCATTGACTTTGCTTGTCAGAAGGTCACACAAGGTGATAACATGACCCTGGGACATTGCAACCGTCATAAGTATGAGTCAGTTGCCAAGCATCTGAATTTGGATCACATGAGCATGGGGATGTTGCAACAGTTGTAAATGTGAAAAATGGTCATGTCACTTTTTTCAATGATGTAACTTTGAAAGGTCACTAAATGAACTCTTGTAAGCTAAGGACTACCTGTAAAGGAAATAACTTAGAAGAATTGCTTGAACAGCCAAGGACTCCAAGGAAAACTATTATGAGCTATAGTTGTAGCCATAAGCCTCTTCCTCTTAAGTGCTCATTACAAATCTCAAGAGATGGATTAACCAATTAATAGTTTTAAAATGGTTTCTGGTTTGCTAATTACCCTATTGTGACGAAGGCATCGCTTTAGTAATTCACTCGCCATGTCATATTTTGAAGACTGGATGTAAATATCTGCAAGCAAAAGCCAACTTTTTTCAAACTCTTCGGCATCAATGGGATTCCAGTTCATTTTTGAAATTCGCTTCAACTGGTTTCTGGCTCTTGGGGTTTGCTTTAAAATCATGTACGCTGTAGCCATTCCCAAAAGTGCCGGGACATGATCCTTCTGCAACAATAGATGGAACAGAGAAGATAAACCGAGAATGCTACAGAAAAATAAACTTTTGCCGACAGCGTATATTGTGGTGCACATTCAGTCCCCATCTAAAGATTAATGTGCATTGCTCTCAAGAGCCCTAAACATTTTCCTGCTAAATAGGTGCAGGAAAAGAGATTCCTATTGTGGTGTTTCTCAACTCTGGCAACTTTAACATGTTTGGACTTCAACTCGCAGAATCCCCCAGCCAGCATAACTGTCTCACCAAGCAAATCATTTTAGCAAATCATTGTTTTTTTTCTTAATCTCATTGATGAACTTTGCACAGTCAGTATATTTTTCTTCCATTGGTTTTCATGTATGCTCCAAGGCTAGCAAAAGACAGGAACATGGTTATCAATAACTATATTTCACTAGAAGCCAGAATCTAACGCTTGCAGCCACATGACCAAGAATGATTTATATCCTATTTTCTTAGACTCCCTCTATCCACATCCCAACACAAAGTGCACTTTCTATATTAAACTCTAGATCATGAGTGTCAAACTTGTCACGTCACACTGCCGTCATGTGATGTTTTGCAATGTTTTTCCCATTCGCGGAGCTGGGGTGGGCGTGGCCTGCATGTGACGCATCCGGCCCGCGGCCCGCCAGTTTGACACCCATGCTCTAGATGTTCAACTGAACAAATGTTTTCAACTTACCTCATTAGTAACAATTTCTGTAAAGGCCTGTAGTGCTCGCTCAACATTTGATTTTTGTTTGGTTGCCATTAAACAGTAATTTTCCATGATGCCAAGCTGAACGTGACCTTGAGCAGTCTGAGGCTTCAATTCTTTTAGGAGTTTTTCTGCTGTTCTCACAGCCAGCTGGACTGATTCTTGCTTTTCTGTAGAACTACTAGATGCAAGAAAAAACATCAAGGTTATATTTTAGAATGCATTAGCATTAGGGGGGAAAGAGACATTCTTGCATGTGTTCAAGATATAAATGCAAAAAAGTATTTAAGAGCACTTTTCAGTTTAATGCATAGAGAGAAGTGGTGTCTCTTTATGCAATAATGCACTACAATGCTCATATTGTATCGGTCCCTTGGCTCTTAAGCCCTCTTTTGAGGGTTCAGTGAAAATTGGTCTCGGAAGTAGAATTTGGTTTATGGATGTTAATGTCAACGCTCCATCAGATACGATTCCACCCATAAGGCAAATCTACTCTGCCAAAAAGGGCAAGGCTACAACAGGCATCTCTAGGTCCATAATGTACTTTTTTTCTTTTTGTTCCTTGAATGTCTGAAGATGGATTTCAGTCTTTCTTGTTGAGCATAGAAAAAGCAAAAAAAAAAAAAAAAAAAGTTGACCAAAAAAGTCAACAACTGTACAATTAGAGAAGTTATTTTCCCGTTTTATTGAATTAGCTAGATGATAAGCTTTGAAGCCTTTTAGATGTCTGCAGTGTAAGGTCGGGCTGAAGTAGAAATCACCATGTGAAAATTTAAACCAGCAAACAAGTTTTTTTCAGCATCAGGTACTTCTTATTAACACTGTTATCTAACAATCCACAGGATGAATTGTCACAAAATTTACTGCGTCATCCTACACTGTTTGAACCAAAAACAAACCGGAGGGATTCTTCCAAACATGACAGTTTGAATTCATTGAACAGGATACCATCTTAAAGTAGTAGGAGTCGCCATCACTTACTCTATGTCACCATCCAGATGTTCAAATACCTCACCTCCAATCGTTTCATTGTCAGGGTTTAAGCAAATTTCAATCATATTATACACTGCATTTTGTCCCCAGTCATTATCCTTTCTTGCTTTGTTAAAATGTCGAAGGGCATCATTTGGTTCACCAGTATACCTAGCAAAAGAATTAAACTTAATACCTTGTGTGGAAAGAATTTAAAATAAAAGAAAAAACATTATTCCAAAAGTCCTTTTTCAGGAGACAACTGGACTTTCTTGTTTTTTCGTTTCGCTTCTTACCCAAGAAGCTTCTTCAGCTCTGACAGGATAGTGGGGAATGGAAGGATTTGCCTCCATTTGCCTCCTGAAAACGCACCTTTTGGGATAACCATGACCTGGAGAATCTCTATGAACAAAAAACATTATTGTAGTTTACATCTTTAGAAAATATGAAGTTCATATTTCATTATGATTTCACAGAGGGAAAGTAGGCAGAGGATAATGGTAAATACTAATACAGCTACTAGAGAAAATTAAATGCCATTTTGGTTAATGTCTCATTTAGTTCCCAGAAATTAAAAAGAAGCATGTTCAAGCATAAGAGAAGACAAGAATATATTTGTAGCTAAATGAAAAATAGTCTAGGGCACCAGACTAACAAAGCATAATGCAGTAAAGATTACACTTGCTGCTAAGGGAGCTATCTTTACACACAAACTCAAGTCAGCTTTACACCAGGTTCATTTTTTAAATCACTTTCAGCAAATTGATTAGCTTATCTATGTAAAGCATGTGGCATCCAATCTCCCTTTCAAATATGAAAATAGAATAAAAGTGCTAATTCTAAAATTGACAGGTAATCCTTTACAGGAGAAACGTAATCTCTTCCACATCGTGTCATTACCACCAAGACTCATCATCAAATAAAAATTTAAACATATGGGTCAATCATTAACATTTACACACTTCTATTAAAGTATATATCCAATTAGCATTTGATTATAGCACATCACCGTTTATCGCTCCCTTGATCTGCAAAAGCATGGCAATATTTTCAACCTTTTTTACTAGCCTAATAAGAGTAGCAAAATGTGTATCTCTATATCATATTAATATATTAATATACTATAGAGGGACAACATTCTGCTACTGTATGTATAAACTCAGAGTGGCTGAGTTTATCCAACACATTAAGTTTAAACTAAAAGAGACACATAAACACATAAGAGACAAGAGGTTATGGAGGAATAGCAGCTTGTAGCTCAAGGAAGTAGAGAAGAGGAAAATGCAAAAAAAGCATACTTTGCTAGACATCAAGAATCAATCGTGGTGCATATATGATACAGATACACTAAATGAACTTGCTTGGCTAATATTTCATAAAGGCAAACAAAAAAGACTTATTTTTCCAGATTTCTTTTATTTTTAGAACTTTTCTAGCCATACCTACCACAAATACAATCCTTTGCAATAATGAAAACCTGAATCAAGTTTTGTCCTTGGAGAATGTTTCTCAGACATTGCAAGGAATCTTGGAACTTCCTCTAATTTTCCAGCTCTTCTTAACAGATCAATTAAACGAGAGACTGTAGTATAATTGTCTAAGCATATGATAATGAAAAGTAATTGTTTATTAATATATGTTCAGATTACACAAAGCAACTGTCTTTTTTTTAAAGACATACGTATACAAACACACATACACACAGAGAACAAACCACAATACCAAAGAAAATTAATAAGAAAGCCAACACTCAAGTCATACATTCTTCACTCTGTAAACTTGCAGGGGTATCAAACCCGCAGGCCAGATGTGTCACGCGCAGGCCACACCCACCCCAACTCCGTGAATGGGAAAAACATTGTGAAACGTTACGTGATGGCATTGTGACGCCGTGAGTTTGACACCCGTGCTATAAAGAAACAAGCCTGCAATCATAGTCCTTGCCTCCTCCCTTACACTCACACTTCTTTAATTTTGCTACAGAGGAAGGGCAGGTAGGGGGAGAAGATGAGACAATAGCTAAGCCTGGCCTGTGCTTCTAAGAACTCTGATAGCTGAAAACAACAGAATTATAGGCACCAAGTTATTCATCCGTACTCTGTTCCTTTGTACTACAGGAACTCCTGAATAAGGCTCAGGTGTTTGCAGAATGCTCTTTATGTATCGAACAATACCCACATCATCATTTCCAATCTACAAATATTCAGTGTATCTCTCTCTTTTTTTTAAGAATATGAACATTCTTATTTTTTAAAAAAATATTTCTCAGAACACACCTTTTAGCTTCTTATCCCAACCACATTAAGGACTTCAAGAATTCCTGGAAGTCCAGATTGCCTGCTACCAATGGCAAAAAGATATTTTATTTCCTAAAAAAAGTCGCCAAATATATTCTCTTTTCTCCCATCTTCTTGTCCCTTACCCCTGGAAACTCTTACTGGGAGCACCCTTGATTCAGCCAAATATCTGACACTTCTCATGCAGACAGTGAAAGCTATTGCTACAATAATTGTGTCAGCTTGCAAAGTGTCTGAATGTTCTTTGTTAAATTAACCCTAACATTTGAATAGTACATAGCCTACTTCCTATTCTGACTGGAATTCTGTTCTCCTGAGTAAAACAAATACAGGTGCTTTAAACAATAAAGGCCACAGAAGCAAGAAAAAACAGAATTATTGTATAATTTAGCTCTGCAAATTATGTAAATATATTCTCTATTCATCTACTTTTTTTAAAATAAAAGTCCTTTATGGTTTAGAAAACTTTTTCTCATCTGATCTTGAACACGGTACATTGTCCTATCACACTTCTATGGAATATTTTGTTTCTAATCATTTGTGGAAAAGAATTGGTTCCTTCAGCCCTTTCTCAAGATTTGTGTGATTTTGAACGAGTGTTTTTCCGCTGAGACCTGTCTACCAGGGCAACCTGGTCTACCCAAATATGGGACGGAGCATACTTCCGCTCCGTCCCTTATTTGGGTAGACCAGGTTGCCCTGAAAGACCGGTCTCACTGGAAAAACACTTAATCTCCCCCCTGGTACAGCCAACAGAGCCAGGAGAGCCCGTGGCCTAGAGGTTAATACATCTGCCTAATATGCGAGTGGCCCGGGTTCAAATTCCAGAAGGGTATGGCTAGCTGATGAGAGCTAAACAGCTTGAAATAGCTATACTAGTCTCCCTTTAAATTTAACCCCAAAAAAGATTTTGAACGAGGCTTGTAATAAAAGAACAACAAAAGGCTTCAATGCTCACCAGGATGGCGATCCAAAAGCTGCTGGAAATGAAACACAGCCTGCTCATAGTCCTGTTTCTTGAACATCAGGTCAGCCATCATCTACAGGGATTAAAGCAGCCAGGCTCGCCGATCAGAAAGTAGTGCACGGCCTGCTCTACACTGAACTAATCTTGCAAACACCAGCCTTTGGCAACAGTGAGTAAAAGTCCAATTTGGCCAGATATTTCACCTAGGCAAATGCTAGCGGCGTACCATAAATGTTTAAGGGGAAGTAAATTGCTCACTTTGACAGAGGATCGAATTTAAATGAGGCCAATGCTGCATTTTACCACACACCAGAGGAAAGAAGATTAGCATCCCTTTTCCATAAATGAATCCCATTAAAAATGATACACACACCCCAGCAATGATATAAATGGAATCTATTTGAAAATCTCATAGCAATGGAGGGAAGTTTCGTCTTTCATTTATTTTATTTATTTAATTAATTTGGTTTATTTAATTAATTTCATTTCTATAGCGGTCCATCTCAATAAATGACCCTGGGAGGCCTACATCATAAAACAATTAAAACAATACAGAATACATATGTATGGTTGCTGAGTAAAACTACTGCCATATAGCCAAAAAATGGGGTCCTTAACACATTCAGGGCCCCAGGCCAAAGCACCTAACCAGATTTTCATGGCCTTATAAAAGACAAGCAGGGTCAGGGTTATCCTGATCTCTGAAAGGAGAATATTCCAGAAGGCAGGGGCTATGAATGAGAAAGCCTGTCTCCTAGTCCCTGCTGGCTGACATACCTTGGTTGATGGGACCTGTAACATGTCTGCTGTCTAACTTGCTGGACCGAATTGCATGGATAGAACAACTGAGAGAAGAGAGTTCCTCAGATAACTCAGTCCCAAAGGAGCCACAAAGGAGTCAAGCTATTGTCCAAAGCACCTGAGGGCAGGACAAGAAGCAATGGATGGAAACTAATCAAGGACAGAACTAAGGAGAAATTTCCTGACAGAACAATTAATCAGTGGAACAACTTGCCTCCAGAAGTTGTAAATGCCCCAACACTGGACGTTTTTAAGAAGAGATTGGATAACCATTTGTCTGAAATGCTATAGGGTTTCCTGCCTAAGCAGGGGGCTGGACTAGAAGACCTCCAAGGTCCCTTCCAACTCTGTTATTCTATTCTATTTTAAAATGATTTTAAAACTCTTAGTTTCCATTTTGACTACTATTTGTATCGGTGGTCTGTCACTTTGAATACGTCTGAATGCAGATTAGCCGCTGTGTTGGTAACCATGCAACAAAGGTTTACACGTTCATTAAAAAAAACCCCACAAGAAATCATTCTAACTCACCGTAGTGGCAGCTGCATTGTCTCGATCATTTTTTAGCAAGGCAGCACACTGGTACTGGCACGCATCCACTTCATCCAACGCAAGATATAAACGGGCAAGTTCCAGCATCACCTGAGAATCAAAGACAGATCCCTTACTATTTTTCCAAATATGACCACCTCTAAGCCATTTCAACCAAACCTGAGGAAAAAGTGGCTCAGCTTGGAGCTCAGCTCACCTTGTTGTCGGTCTCACAATGCGCAAGAGCCTCTTTGTAAAATGTAATGGCTTTCTCATACTTCCGCTGGGTTGCCGAATGCTTTGCTATCTCTGCACAAATTTCGGCTGCCAGTTGCTTCTGCAAAGGAACAGCATCCGGCTGCTCAATCTGAATCCGCTTCAGTACTTTGGCTTGCATCTCCTGAGCCTGATGGAAAAGCAAAAAAACAAAAAACAAAAAACCACCAGCTTTTCAGTAGGAGATCATGAATAAGGACGTTGGGAGAGAATTCTGAAGAGCTCTGAGGGTTTCTGTAACTTAAGATTGTGCTCATTTGTGTTTTGATACATTTGAGACCGGCAGTTGTGTTAAGTTAGTCTAGTGCTGTCTGTGACTTTGTACTGCTCTCAAAGGTTTCAGCAACGGGTTCTCTGCCCAGTTGCTGGGTGGGTGTGGCCATGGTAGGCGTGGCCTAGTCAGCCTCCTGCACCACGGCAGGGGGGGGGGGCGTTTTCATCCTCCCCAGGCTCCAGAAGCTTTCCTCGAGCCTCTGGGAGGGCGAAAAACTGCCTCCCCTGGGCTCCGGAGGCCCTCCAGAGGCTGGAAATGGGCCCGTTTCCAGCCTTCTGGAAGGCCCGTTTTCCCCCCTCCCCGAGCCTCCGTGCGAGCCCTGCACTTACCTCGCATCCAAAACGGGCCGCGTGCAGACTCCTGGGAGGGGCAGGGTGGGGTGGGTGGGGCCAGCCAGGAGTGGGATTTGGGTGTTCTCCGAACTGCACAGAAGCTTAGCTAGAGGTTCTCCCGAACCCCTGCGAACCCCCAGCAGCCCATCCCTGGAAAGAAGGCTGCTTTATCTCAGGGGTGGGATTTGGAGGTTCTCCGAACCGGCCATAACGTTAGCTGCGGGTTCTCCCGAACCCAGGCGAACACGTAGCAGCCCACCCCTGAGAAGGGACCTTTCTAAGCTTCTCCTCCATATGCCAGGGATGGATCTTTGAACCTCAGGCATGCAAAGAGCATTTGCTGCTGAGTCTTAGCTCTCACACGAGGGCAAAGTGCCCTGCAGTAAAACAGTCCATGAAGTTGCTGTAATGGGTCAACACTGAAATGGCACTTGGGAGACCCAGATTCTACTCAGCCAAGTCTGCCAAGCATCTCTCTTCTGACTCCCATTCCCCACCCCAAAAACCTAAAGAGACAATAGTGTATTGATTAACACCTTCTATGTACAATCTGCATTTCCATCAGCAACCCACCCTTCCAATCACCTCAAGATTCTTCCCAAATTATGACTTAACTGGAACTGCGATATATTGAAAAACGAGCGGTCCAATTTTCCATCCAATTTTGGTGGAGCATTAAACAACTACAGTAAACTACTGAGAGTCTTCACACCTTTATAAAAGGCTTTTTTTAACTGTATTTACAAAAGTAAAAATCCTCCTTAAGACTGCTCCGTAAAAGAGGCAGAGGAAAGAGATTGAAAATTCATCCTCTCTAGGAACATCATTACGGCCATCCTCAAAGCATACAATACATTTACAGTTTGAAAACTCAGATCATCATTAGAAAAAAAAACAACCAAGGTCATTTCAATTATATATGCTTTAGCTGATTAAGGAGTTTCTTTACTTGTTGCAATGAAAAAACAGCATCCTCAGTTCTCTCCATTTTACTGTAAATCTTTGCAAGAAGAACCAGGTAACGGATATCTTCCATCAGAGAAGACAAATCATTGACTGTTGGAATACAAGAAGATGGAATTGAGAGACATGTATACTACAGAGGGGGGCTTACAATGAAAATAAGGGTACTAAGGAAACTTAGGCAACAGTTAGGAAAGAAATGTAGCCCTAAATAACTCATTTAATTTGATTTGATTGAAAATGGGGTAACTGAAGTGGCATGGCAGAGGAAATTGTCAAAATCCCCTCAGTTATTATTTCTGCGAAACAGAAGGATCTGTTCCGTGAACGGTCCTTCTGGAGGCTTCCCAGGTTGGAGAAGAAAATCGAGCTATATATCAGACCACAATGCTTCTCTTTTCTCTCTGCTGAAAGGTTTTTTTTTTTTAATCTACTTAGCTTGTAACTATACAGCGCTTACATAAAATATGCAATTGAAGCAAGCTGACTAGTCAAATTTAAAATGCTTAAATAAGTCCTGGAAATGTTTGCCTATCCCACGTATACAAATCTGAAGCAAATGGGAGAAGGCCTTACCAGGTTCGTGATCTAAGGCTTGCCGAAGAACTTTTTCTGCTTTGTCATGCTGGCTCAATTTTAGCAGTAGCTCAGCCAAGTCATAACAGAGGATATTCTGCTGTCCAGTTTTCAGAGCAGCTTCGTAGTAACCGATTGCCTAAAAACCAAAGATTCCCTCTGAAAATATGTTAAGTGAAATTTCCAATGCATTTTTACAGATGAGTGCTAATTGCCCTTTCGAAATCTCTTAGATGCTATCCAGTGACCCAGATACATTCGACTTTTCAATGTATTCTTATTTTGTTCCAATTATAATTCAAGGCAATTTGCATACAATAATTATGAAAAAATAATATGTATATGTAGAAAGTGAGGGCCTGCAACAAGATGCAAATGTTTTCCTGTGAATTAGATCAAAGCTGGGAAACATAAAGCCCTCTCAGTATTGCAAAAATACACTACCAGCATTTGTTATCACTGGCTGAGTAGCTGGCTGGCTGGGTTCCTGGGAGTTGCAGTTCCCCTGGATGAGGAAAGTATTATGAACTTCACCATGATTACAATCTTAAACTTCCCAACTAAGGATTTAAGGTTTTAGTGCACTCTACACCAATCTTGAACAATGCAACTGGGGAAAAAGGATCTGTGCTTGGTAGCATCCCAGTTTTCCATGTTAGGGAATCTGCTTACTTTGCAATTTTAAAAGTCCCTGGTGCTTGTGAAAAATATACCAGTTATTATTTCTGTATGTTCTTCATATTATTATTATTTTCTTTTTACGACCCTGTAATCCCTTGCTTCGGAGTGGAGTTGGGGCGACTGAGTGGAACTGAAGCGACTGAGTGGAGCTGAGTGTTTACTAGCTGGATGCCCTTCCTGATGCCTACGCGGAGTTTGCAGTAGATACTTTCTCTTTGTGCCCTGACAGAGAAACATCTGTTGCTGCCTAGGATTGAACCTTCTGAGAGGGAGGCAAGCATCTTCACCCCTAGGCCACCACGCCACTCATATTCTTCATACTGTACCTTTGAATAATTGTGTGTCTTGACTAGAGCATTCCCAATTTTACGAGCCAAGGCTCCATCTCTAGGATTTTTCTTTAAAGACTGTTCATAAGCCTCTATGGCTTCTTCAGGCTAGAATTGCAACAGATAAAGTGAAGATTATGTGTGATTGGACTTACAATACAACACAACACAATTTCACAAAATTGCTAACTCATTAGTCTACACATTCCTGAAATAATTTTTCAAGAGAATCAAAAGCTCACAATCAACGCATAATTAAATGATTCATTCATATAGGGCATGTGTGACTCTCCAAATGTTGATGAACTGCACTCTTGAGCATCTTTCATTTTTGGCTTTGCTAGCTGGGTTGCTGGGGGCTGAAGCAACATCAGGACAGTCATTGGTTTGCCTTCCTCATGCTTGGAAAATTCTTAAGACAAGTAAGCAAAAAGTCCCCAAAGTCCACACTGACATTCTGGCAAAAAAGAGGGCAAATGCACACAGATCCTTTGAGAATGTTTTTCAGGAACAATGCAGCTCAGAAAGCCAGGTATGATAAAACAACTCCACTTCAGAGCAATTCCCATTAATATACCTAAAAGATCCTGCATTACTTTGATTAAAAAACAGACAACTCAGACTTTAGAGCATAAGCCATTTTAGTGCATGCGCAGAATCTGCATATGAAGAGACACAGGAACCCATCTAAGCCACTTTCCTTGCTAGCCGTTATGAACTCTATACTTGTGTCACTTGCAAAAAATAGCATCTTTTAACCTTTCTGGGGTTGTTTTGCTTTCTTACATATTAGATTTTGATCTTACATGTTTCTAAAAATTATCAAACTATCCAATCTGGGGCTTAAAGCAGCTGTCTCCAAAGAGACACCCTCAGTACTGGGCCTCCAGAGGGTTCAGAAGACAAATATGTATCACCTGTATTCTTCATTCCACCTCCCAAAGGGAGTGACTTTGCTTGGGAACAGGAAGTCTGAGTGGGAATAGTGGAGGAACTAAGATCAACTCATGTGTCCATGCCAACAGGGAGAACAAGAATCTCTTCACTTTCATGCAGATATTTAGTGCAGTGGTATTGTGATAGAGTAGATAATCTCTTCACTTTCAGATTACAACGTTATCCTCTCCTTTTTTTCTAAATTATCTGAATATCTAGCTTCATTCTAGTACTCTTAGCCTAAAATTGGAGAAGCTTAAAGGTAAGGTAAAGGTTCCCCTCGCACATACGAGTGCTAGTCGTTCCCGACTCTAGGGGGCGGTGCTCATCTCGGTTTCTAAGCCGAAGAGCCAGCGCTGTCTGATGATGATTCCGTGGTCATGTGGCTGGCATGACTAATCGCCGAAGGCGCATGGAACGCTGTTACCTTCCCACCAAAGGTGGTCCCTATTTTTCTACTTGCATTTTTACATGCTTTCGAACTGCTATGTTGGCAGAAGCTGGGGCAAGTATTTATTATTTATTTATTTATTTTATAAAATTTATATGCCGCCCAACTCCCGAAGGACTCTGGGCGGCTTGGCTTTACGGAAGGCCAGTAAGGTGGGGGTAGTACGGATCTCGGGGGGAAGTTGGTTCCACAGAGTCGGAGCGGCTACAGAGAAGGCCCTCCCCCGCGGTCCTGCCAGCCGGCACTGTCTGGCCGACGGGACCTGAAGAAGGCCAACCCTGTGCGACCTCACTGGTCGATGGGAGGAATGTGGCATAAGTAACGGGAGCTCACTCTGTTACGCGGCGCTAGGGATTCGAACCACCAAACTGCCGACCTTTCTGATCGACAAGCTCAGCGTCTTAGCCACTGAGCCACCGCGTCCCCTTGGAGAAGCTTACCTCCTGGATATTCATGTATGCATCACCAAGGAGAAGAAAGGTGTGGGAACTTGGCATTTTTTCCACCAGGTCTCTACAAAGAACAATATGAAACATTATGGCAAACACTGCCAGAAACAGAAACTTTTACTGGTAGTTCAATAAAATAAATTTTCTACAATCAAAAATTTCAGGGGTTGATCTTTAATAGTTAACCAGTAAATATTTGCTTCTTCCTCGGAAACTTCAGTTTAGAATCAGTTGATATCCTGGAGACCTTAGCTTTAATTAACATGCATGAATCTGTGGGCAAGTATTTTTCTGAGATTACAGTAATTCAATGGAACACATTGAAATGGGATGAAAAGAACCCTAAAACATAATTCAGCCGGGGAAGATAAAGAGCAGTTTGGAAGTGTTCATCTCCAGTTTTGATTAACTATGTTAACCATTCTTAACTGAATTAAGCAAAATCAAACCAAGATTTAGGCTCATGTATGAAGCTGGTCTCTTTTCACAAACCATACAATTAGTTTATGATAAAGTGGAACTAATCTAAACGGAAATACGCAGAGGAAGGCAGTGGATGGGAACATGAAAGCATAATTTTCATAACAAAACTAGCTGTGGAGGCTTCCCCAACTACCGTGTTTCCCCAAAAATAAGACCTATCCCGAAAATAAGACAAAGCTTTATTTGTGCATGTGTGCCTAATATAAGCCCTACCCCCAAAATAAGTCCTAGTTAAGATCCCACCCACTCCGTCCCACTGTCTGGTTGTACGAGGTGAGGCGAGGCGCATGCGTAAAAATCAAGCTGGGGGGGTGGAGCTGCCCCACGCACCCCGCACCTGCTTACCTTAGGACCGCCACAGCCAGGCCTCCAACGCCCCGACACCTGTCACGCCACTGCCTGACTTCTGCGGCTGCTTGTGGCCGCTCGCGCCCAGACACCACATGGCGCATCGCACCGGTGCCACCGCTTGCGGCAGGAGTCCGCATGGCACATTGTGCCGGTGCCACTGCTTGCGCACACAACGGCATGACGTGCCACGCGGCCTCCTGCCATGAGCAGCGGTCACCGGCATGTGCCATGTGGCCTCCTGCCGTGAGCGGCGGCACCAGCGCGACAAGCCATGTGGCGTCTGGCTGCGAGTGGCCACAGAAGAAGTCAAGCAGCAGTGCGACACGTGTCAGGGGTCAGGTCGTGGGAAGCCTGGCTGCGGTGGTCCTAAGGTAAGTGAGTAAGACATCCCTGAAAATAAGACCTTGTGCTTATTTGGGGGCCCAAAAGAAAATAAGACCGGGTCTTATTTTCAGGGAAACACAGTAATAATTTGGCCTCTGAATTCTGAATCAACAGGAGTTTCTAAGTTGCTTTTAAAGGCAGCTCTGCGTAGAGTACACTGCAGTCATTCAATTGCATGGTGACCAAGGCATGACTTACTCTTACAAAAGATTCCTGGATGAATCCTAGCTAGGCAAAGTTCCCCTGACCATGGCTTCCACTTGCCATTTCAGTAGGTACCGTAACTCCAGGATGAACTCCAAGTAATGGATCATCTTCTTCAAAGAGAATCTGAAGCAACCACCATGACTTATGTTTCTGGATAGGCCAGATGTTTTTGCACCATCTTGGGAGAATTTAGTCTAAGCTTGTTTTCTAAATCTAGTCCCTTACAGCCTCAAAACACGAGTTCAGGACTTTCTCTTCCAAGGCTGTTGATATACTATAGAACTGGATGTCAACAGCAGATTGATAATATCTCACTGGTGATCGTTTTGTATGGAACTTTGATAAGATAGATGCCAGGGGCTCAAACCTTCATATTCTATGACTACCGCTTGGAACTGCCCACTCAGATAGAAGCGTAAAACAATGCCCATCACTATGATTATGGTATCAACAAAGAGCAGAGAACTGATATGTCAGAGTGGTTTCTTGGATATAAATTGACAATGCAATTTCTTTTTTTGGGGGGGAAAAAGGATGTGGGCAATATAAGGTCTTACCTATAACAGCTTGCATACAGCTTCTTGTCTCTCCTGTACTTCAGATAGATCTCTGCCATCTTTTCTTTGGCTTGAACAAAATAAGTCTGCTCTGGTGTTATATTTCTGAACATAGTTAAAGCTGCTTCAACATCTCCTTGCATAAGAGCTAAGTCTGCATTAGCAATCATGACCCTCAGTTCTTCAGACGTACCAGAAAATTCATTGATAGCATCTTGGAGGATTTTAATAGCTTCATGCTACAAACAAACAAACGTTTTGTCAAAATGCCAGCCATCACATTCATGCAAAACTTCAGCTCTCAGATTAAATTCTTTGTTTGTCTGCTAATTTAGTTAGTTGCTAGCTAGTTAATTAGTTAGTTCATTGGTTCATTCTTTCATTCCTTCCTTCATTTGATATAGCTGCCCATCTCACACATGTGATTCTGGGTGTTTATAAAAGTTTCAGTCTGAATCTTGTACAGGATATTGTGGGAGCATTTTTAAGGTTCATAATTGGTTCACACACCAAATTAGTCAAAAAGTAATTCATCTCAATTTATACATTTATAATTTCAGTCATATTGGTCATAGATATTAATTACTGTACAGTAATCTAATTTTAATATTGACTTATTTATTTATTAAATTTCTACACTGCCCATTTCACTTAAGTGACTCTGGATGGCTTACAACGATGACTTGCTTTACTACTGATTTACATTGTTAAATGTTTAAGATTTGCAGATTTAAATAACTGTTATTTTGAATTTTATAACAAATTTTATCATCATCATCATCATCATCCTCTTTTAAAGACCCTGTAATCCCTTGCGGGGTGAAGTCTTGGGCAACTGAATGGAGCTGAGTGTTTACTGGCCGGATGCCCTCCCTGTCGCCAATGCAGAGCTTTGTTCAGCAGATATATTCTCATTGTGTCCAGAGAGATAAATATCTGCCTCTACCTAGAATTGAACTCACAGCCTCCTGATTGTGAGGCGAGAGCTCCACCTCTAGGCCACCATACCACTCTTTATAACAAATTTTATAATGGTAGAAAATCTTTATTTTGCCTGTTCTTCTTTTTATTTTTATTTTGCCTTTTCTTTGACTATATTTGTAAAATTAATAAATTATTATTAAAAAATAGAAAAACATTCATATGGAGCATCGGCCGGATCTATTGGTCTTTATATTCCTCAAAGCTTTATGTAGCAACAAACCTAGGAGTAAGCTGTCTACCTGACAAGCCTACTTACCAATAGCCCTACTGAGATTGTGATAGGAAAAACACATTATCCTGTCCCACTCCTCTTGTTACTTTCCCAGTCACCCTCTACAAACTATAGGGAGATATTTTGAAGCAGGTGATGTTCCCCACTTGACTTGCCTCCCTGTGCAATTTCTTCAACAGGTTCTAAATTAGAAGTCACGGAACTTTCAGAAGTAGAAAAGGCTAGTTTTCTAACTCATGGAGGGTAATCTTCAGCCTTGCTTTTTCTCCTTTATATATTTCAGGAATGTCAAATCAAAACTTGCAAAGAACCTGTTAGGATTCTTCAGAATACAAACTGAAGAGCATTGTGGTATATATCTTGGCAATATCTCTAGCATGCGAGGAGAGGATCAGAATCAATCTGTTGCCATATTTTATTCAAAATTCCTGAAAATGCACTTTTCATTCTAGGTAGATCCTAACTTGATTAGTACCATTCCACAGCATCTGCTGACAAAAGGTTTGCTATTATGTGGAAGGCAGTTTGAAAAGCTTCCAAATAACCTTCTTTATTCCAACTTAAGAGAAGGTGAAAAACTTTTTTAAATGGATGCAATCATGGGCATGAGGTAAATGCAGTCTATAGAGGTTTCTTAGTTGGGTGGCCAAATTTTCTTTCTTTCTACTCATGGCCTTTCAATTTCAAACTTTTCCCCACCCCAACGTTCTAAAAAGCACCTTGTGATTGCTGACTTTCTTACTTTCTTGTTACCTATCAAGCTTCTAACAACATGAAGAAAACTCATATGTCCTTAATTTGAAAAGAATAAGCAGAGGTGGTATTCAGCCGGTTCGGACCGGTTCGGGCGAACCGGTAGAGCTGACTGCAGGTGGGCCCTCCCCGCCCACCTGCCCGGACATAATGCCGTCCTATTTAGCCACGTTTTAGAGGCCAGGTGCATGCATGGAAGGCATGTGTGCGAATAAAGCGCATGTGCTGGAGGCTGTGCGCATGAGCGTGCGCTCACATTTGCGAACCGGTAGGGAAGGTAAGTGAATACCACCTCTGAGAATAAGGAACTATCACTCCCAGCCTTTTCTTGGATTGGCTTGGACCTTCTTTGCTCAAATTCTTCAGATCCTGATGACTATTACTTGCATTGGGTTTTAAAGAAACTACTTTCAAACCATACTTTATGGAATTGACATCTTTGAAATTAGCCATGTTTTGCCAGAGTTAATTTTGCTTAAGCAGGAATTCCCTACTCCATGTGAGAAGGCAACAGAATGAGCCTCTAAGAAAGCTAGGCTCATTCATGTTTCATCAATCCACATTCAGGGCAATGTCTATGTGCATCCTATTGATCACTGTTATCAGGGTATTGCAAATACTTTAAATATTTTAAACTGTAAATGTAGTAACATCTCTCTTTAGTTCATAAAACCATGCTCAAATGTTAAATGCACGTGTCAGCTCCCTTGGATAAATCAGATAGGAAACATACTAGATGAGCTAAATCTACTTTATTGTAAGGTTACATTAACAGAATCTGGAAAATTCTGCCGCCATTTTAACCATCTGATCAATTAAGGTGGGTCCTTACTAAGTTTCTTTCTCTGACGGTTAAATTCTTGGGGGCTCCTCCCCGTTGTCTGATTTGTTTCCTGATTGCATCCTTTTCCCTCGTCTCCCAAGGTCACCCATACATTCCATTACAGTTCATAACATTGCCATATCATTTGATATACAAATAAATAAAAACAAATACCTGTTCACCATTCAAACGATGAGCCTCTACCAGTTCCAGGTAGAGAGACAGACGATCGCGCCCATCAATTTCAATTGTTTTCAATTTAGAGGACGGTGTACTTGTTCTCATCCCTGGCAAATTCATTGCCATCTGCAAGGTTTTGATGGCTTCTGCTATCTCACCCATCTTTATCTGGGCTTGAGCTTTTACTAAGTGGTACGTAGGATGTTCCCTAATCTGGTGAAAAGTAATTTGAACAAATAATTGGTATCTGCATTCTCGGCTGTCTTCTACAAAAAAATATTTTAAAAACATTGAAAGTCAACTATATACTACTCAGATATTTAAGAATATTCTTTGAGCAATTATAGTACTATATAATTGCTAAGCTTTATAAAAGATTCCCAAGAGTTCTGCCTTCAAATCATACAAGGGGTGTTGGAATGTTTGATTATTTTGAAAATCAAGAGTACAGAGTACATTGAAAAGGAAAAATACTATTAATTACTGTAAAACAAAAATCAGGATGACTTCTAAATGGTAGGCCAGTTGTTATACCCACTGCTGGAAAATAAAAATCTATAGAACAAACGATGGCCTTCAAATATCTAGGAATTACATTCCAATCCTCTGTAAGGCAACGACCAATACAATTCTGCTATAAACTTCTGATGATCCTCCTGTAATCACCATTGCAGGCCTGTATTTATCAAAACTTAAAATCACCTTATATTTTTAATTGTGGATTGTTAATTAAAGGGTTTTTTTGGTGTAAGATTTGAGGATGATGATGTATATTCATTAGAGCAAGACAGAACAGTAGATGGAATGTGAAAAGGAAATTTGTTATATTTTTAAAGATAATTTAAATTAAATTAATTAAAATGTGAGAAGAAACTGAAATATACTGAGACAGAAAATATGAGAAATGTTATGTAGTGAATAAGGTAGTTAATTGATGTTATTGTAAGGGATTAGTAATTTGGGCAATCAGTAATATTATGTATGTATTAAGAAGAAAATAAGTTAAGATAAAGAAATATGTAATGAGAATATTATGGGTTGGAATTGAAACAGAGTGTGATAATGGAATGGATTATGTATATGAAAAGCTATGTAATAGTGAGCCGGACATCACTTTGTGCAGAAAATATGCAATATTTGTTGGAAAAAAAATAAAAAAACTTTTTATAAAAAAAAATCGCCTGAAGTTTTCTGATCCAAACTTGTTAGATCTATACTACGAGCTCCTCTGTGTGTATCTGGTGCTTTGCTATACTTACAATCCGGGCCAGCTTCTCTTGTGGCCAGAATAAAGTTTTGTCAAATTCTGAACTGAACTGAACATATTTAATTAGGAATTGTTCACCTATTTGACCCTATTGGATAGTTGTAAATTAGCAAAAAGAAGGGAATTGAATTCGATCTTAGAAGCTACAGTCTACCAACCCTGTAGGCAAGGCAAGGAAGAAACCACTTTAGGGGCATTAAAAGGCTAATTAACAATTCTGTGACAATCTGCAATCACCTCAGCACTCTCAAATAATAAACACGGATATTAAAAATTCAGAGACCCAATTTTAGATGACAGTCAAGTATGCAAAGGAAAGGGAGTTTCAGTACAAACTCATCTGACTTGCCTGAAAGTTGTAACTTAGACAGAGCTCCAGGGACTGAGCACAGAGTTGGAAGTTGTTTTGCAGCAGATGAACTTGAGCCATGAGGAGATGAGCCTCGGCATAGGAAGGATTCTGCTCCAGACAGTGTTGTAAAATCCTCTCGGAGGCTTCACAGTTGCCTGAGCAGATTGAACAAATGTAACACAGTAGGTAGGAAAAATAAAACCCCTCCATCTTCAAAAGTTGTTTTAGGGAAGCATCTGTAAAATAATTTTACCCCCCTGACTGTATACAGTATGTTTCTTTGTCCCCCTCATCCCGTACTAGCCAATAAAGGAATGATTCAATTTATTTTAGTCTGGATAGCCTGATTAGAAATTCAAACACACACACTCTCAGAGCGAACACTTATGCACACATCCTAAATAATCTATGGGAAGGTAATACATGCAATACACACACAAATGCAAACTTTATTTTGTTGCACAAGAAAATGCCAACCACTCCTATGGCCATTTCTGGTAACAGGGATGGAGAGAATCTCATAAACCATGTTCTTCAACCTTTCCTTACCTTGTTTCTTCTCCGGGTGATTAAATACTCCAGGTCTACAGTAAGGCCAAAGCCATTTTTAGTCTATTTCCAACTTAAAAGGACCATTTCTCATTTATACTGAATTTTAGCAATATATTCCTCAGAAAGTTTGTCTGTGGGGCAATGTAGCCTGCACTTTATTTAACTTCTCTGAAGCTGCTTTCTGAAACTGAGTGTATAATTTGAAAGAACAAAAATGTGCCCTTAAAGAAATGATTACCTGATAAATATTTCACTTTTGCAACCAAGTAGGCAGCTTGTAAAAGACCAGGGACTGTTTTCATCACCGTTTCAAGGACGGATGCGCAAGGCCTCAGAAGTGGTGAAGGAGGCTGCCCTGCACTTGCAGGCTAAAAGTTAACAGAGATTTCATGATTACACATTACTGTACTCCAACTATACAACAGAGGCAGTTCAACATAATGAACACATTCATTTGAATGAGAAGTAAAATCCAATGTGCATTTTGCCCTGCCTTGTTCTCTGGATCTCTCAATGCGTAACCTTGGCCTTTCTGAGGGTCTTTGCTGCTCTATGCGCTTAGATGTTTTCTTGCAGACATTTCGTTACCCAAACTAGGTAACATCATCAGTGCTCATCATGTTACCTAGTTTGGGTAATGAAACGTCTGCAAGAAAACAACCAAGCTCAAAGAGCAGCAAGGCCCCCTTATTTCAACCCTTATTTCAACCCTGAGCTACAAATATTCACCTTTATTAATTGGCATTTCTGAATCCATTTGTTGTTGACGTCCAACTGCACGTTGGGTACTAAGACAAGAGGGGTGAGACATGGATAGATCAGCTTCGTCATCCTGCTTGCCTCCAAAGGAAGCACTCCAAAGACAGAATCTTCCAAAGACAGCCTAACTCAAAAGGAGCTTTAGTAAATAAATCTTCAGGAATTAGGTTAGGATTAGGTTTCTTGCAAAATTGTTTTTTTTTCCCCCTTGTTTAATTGGCATCATTTAGGCTACACCAGTTTTCCCTCACCTCTAAATATGTTGGGATTATAGCTCCCAGAGTTACTAGGCAGTAATTTTGCAAACAACTGATCTAAACTTCTGGTAAGAACTATAGAGGAAAGGTCCCAAAGTTGCTTTTTTCAGGAGGCAACTGGACTGTCTTGTTTTTTTTCTTTTGAAGACATTTCGCTTCTCATCCAAGAAGCTTCTTCAGCTCTGACAGGATAGTGGGGAATGGAAGGATTTATATTCCTTGCAGGCAGCTGGTCATTTGCATACTTTTAGAGGGTAGTTGAAACACTTGGAGGTTTATCTGTGTCCTCAGGGTCACCTGAGTAGTGCTCCTGGTTCCTGTAGTCTGCAGGGTTTTTTTTTCTGGAAATCCATTCCTGCTCCCACACCATTCAAAGGATGTTCATCCCAAATTGTATAGCTAAAGGTCTGTAGAGATTCTCAGTCATCCAGGTCATGGTTGTCCCAAAGGTGCTTTTTTCAGAATGCAACTAGACTTTCTTGTTTTTTCTATTGAAGAAGTTTTGCTTCTCATCCAAAAACTACAGACTACAGGAACCGGGAGCACTACTCAGCTGACCCTGAGGACACAGATAAACCTCCAAGTGCTTCACCAACCCTCTAAAAGGATGCAAATGACCAGCTGTCTGCAAGGAATATAAATCCTTCCATTCCCCACTACCAGGGGTGGGTTCTAACTTACCTCGCTGCCAGTTTACTTCCTCCCGCATTGCGTGGGCGCGCCTCGTGGGCGCGCGCATGCGCAGTGCCAAAAAAATCCGAAAAAAATAAATAATAATAATTTAAAAAGCCAAAAACAAGATGGCGACCGCATGCACAGTGCCAGAAACTCGGCTTCTGCACATGCTCAGAAGAAAAAAAAATAAAAAAAAAAGAAAGAAGAAAGAACAAAAAAAAATTAAAAAAAAAAAAAAAAAAAAGAAAAGAAAAGAAGAGAAAAAAAAAAAAAAGCCAAAAACAAGATGGGGACGTATGCGCAGTGCCGGAAACTCGACTTCTGTGCATGAGAAGAAGAAAAAAAAATAAAAAAAAATCTTTGAAAACATAGAAACAAAAAAATTAAAACATGAAACGCGGTGCCCACGGACTGGCACTGACCGAACCGGTTCCGTGACATCATTGTGACATCACCAGCGGGTCGCTACCGGTTCGGGCGAACCGGTCCGAACCAGGAGGAACCCACCCCTGCCCACTATCCTGTCAGAGCTGAAGAAGCTTCTTGGATGAGAAGCGAAACGTCTTCAAAAGAAAAAACAAGAAAGTCCAGTTGCCTCCTGAAAAAAGCACCTTTGGGACAACCATGACCTGGATGACTGAGAATCTCTATAGACTTATAGAGGAAAGAGATATCAGAAAGGGAATTTCACAAAACAGAAAATGGGGGACCTATCTTACTTCTTGCTTTGGTCCCAAGCAGAATAAATCTGCTATCCGTTGCACGTTATAACTAATTTGGGTCATAACAATTTCCTCATTTATATTTTTAATGAAAATGGGGGAAATGGTTTCAGTAGTTAAAAATGTAAAAGTATTCTCACAACTGAGCTTGTATCTTGTTATTTTCGTGATAACATAATAAAAGTATTAACACTACCTTTTTTGCCCATTCATAGGTTAGTCCAATATAAATCAGTGTTTACTTTCTACGCGTGGCAGGCTAAACATTTTAATAACTGTTCTTTCCATCATTATGGAACTTTTTTAAAGAAGGAGTGAAAAACACAACATTATATATTTGGATTACCAGAAAAAGATAAGAATTTTAGTATCTTACCTGACTTGGGCAAAAATTAAGATATTCCTTAATAATTTCTATCAAAAAATCTGGGTTTAATTTTTCAAAATATTCTATACCAAGAGGTAAGCCTTGGAGAGAAGAAAAATGGGCATCGAGTACATCATTCAACAAAGTAATAACTTCTTCTTGTCTTTTATTTTTCTTCATAGCCAATATTGCATGTAGATAAGACAGCTCCTACAAAACATGTTTTTTTTTTAAATACATAAAAATATTTTCTGTTCCATCAGGTGTTGGGCACTGATACTGACTGTTGTAGTTAAAAATCCCTGTTAGGGATCCACCCTCTTAAGTCAAATTTGTAGTGCATTCCTTCATATCTGTCTAAGTCTTAAATTAAGCAGATAAAAATTTCAGAGTTCCATTCCGATTATCTACATACAGGTAGTCCTTGACTAGAATTTTTGTTGCTAAGCAAGGCGGTTGTTAGGTTAGTTGTGTCCAATTTTACAAGCTTTATTGCCTTGGTTAAGTGAAGCAGCATGGTAGCCTAGAAGTGCAGACGCTCGCCTCGCACATAGGAGATTGAAAGTTCAGTTCTAGGCAGCAGGAAATGTTTCTGTATCAGGGCACAAAGAGAAAATATCTGCTGCGAACTCCACATAGGCGTCAGGAAGGGCATCCAGCCAGTAAATGCTCAGCTCCATTTAGTTACCCTGACGCCACCCGGAAGCAAGAGATTACAGGGTTGTAAAAAGAAAAAAAAATGCCATGGTTAAGTGAATCACTGTAGTTGTTAAGTGAATCATACAGTTGTTAAGTGAATCCGGCTTCCCCCATTGACTTAGCTTGTTGGAAACCAACTGCAACCAGGCTGCAACCATAATAAATATTTGCCAATTACCAAGCACCCAAATTTTGATCACATGATCCTCTGTCATGAAATCCAAGAGCTGGACATTGTAAGAACATGAAGACAGAACTAAGGGCCTCATATCCACATTAAGAACATGGATTGGTATCAAATTGTTTTTGGAAAACATTACTCTCCACTTACTGCTGATATTCCAATAGACTGCTGAATTTCTTTCAGGAACTCCAACTGCTGCTCTACATCGTCTAACTTCCCTTCCATTAACTGGCTTCGGATAATTCCTGTAATGCAAAGATATATCTCTTCAGCTTTATTCTACGAAATGTCTTCAGGGCACAGATCAAATTTCATAGATCACAGAAGGCATCAATAAATCTTTTCTATCTAAATTCATCTGGCAAGGGAGGAAACCGAGAATTAAATTTAAACTCTTACAGGATGCAAAGGAAAGAGGAGGATTTGGCCTCCCAGATTGGGAAAAATATTATCAAGCAGCAACGCTAACATGGGCAAAAGAGTGGATACATTTGAGAAACAGGAGGTTACTAGCACTAGAAGGCCACGATATGCAGATAGGGTGGCATGCGATTCTTTGGGATGGAAAACATAGGGCTCATCAGTATTTCCAAAATCATTACATTAGACGGGCAATAATAGACGTCTGGGCCAGAATTAAAAAACGCAATTATATGGAAATCCCCAACTGGATATCTACTTTGGAGATGTTCACGCATCCAAATTTTATGAAATTAGGTAGGGTAATTACATATAAGGACATTTTAGATGAAGGAGGAGGACTGAAATCGAGGAAAAAGCTATCAGAAGAAGGTATAGAACTTGAATGGTGGGTACAATCGCGTACAATCACGTACAATGGTGGGTACAATCGCGTACAAGTACAATCGCGATATGCAAAGGATAAAAAAAGATGGGAAATAAAATCAGAGTATACAGAATTAGACAAAATCTTATTAGGAACAGAGGACAAAGTGTTAAAAAAGATATACCATTATCTACTGGAACAGGATATGTTGGAAGAACAAGTAAAAGAGACGATGTTAATTTGGAGTAAAAACTTTGGTTATGGTATTGACTTAGAAAATTGGCAAGAACTATCGGAAAGGAACAGGAAACGTACGTTAGCTACCGTATATAAAGAAATTTTATACAAGATGTTCTATAGGTGGCACCTTCCGCCCACAAGATTAGCTAAAATGGATAAAAAGATTTCACCAAAATGTTGGAAATGCAAACAAGCTCTAGGGACTTACTACCATATGTGATGGGAATGTTCAAAAGCACAAAAATTTTGGTACATGATAAAACATTGGCTGGAAGAGATATTGACACAAAACATTGAGCTAAAGCCAGAACTTTTCCTGTTGGGTATTATTAAGGATAAATACAACAAAGGAACTCTATACCTACTATTACACATGTTAACAATGGCGAGATTAGCCTTTGCTCAGAAATGGAAAGATAAAGAGACCCCTACAGAAGAAGAAGTAATAATTAAGATATTATTCTGTGCTGAAATGGATAGGTTGATGTTAGAGCTCAAGGAGAAGAGTGAAACAGATTATTATGAAATCTGGAACGAATTGTATAAATGGTTGGAATTAAGGAGGAACGTTGGGACAAGGGATAATTGATAAGTTGAAAATCCAGGAATCTTGAATCTTGATGCTAGTACTTTGTGTAGGATATGAGTGGAATTTGTTCGGTTGTAATGTATATAATTTGAAAAAACGTGAGTTTTTGAAAGTTGATAGATTGTATATAAATGTATATAATGTTATAATGAAAAGAAACTGATTTTTTGTAAGGTAATACTTAATGGAATTGTTTAAACCAGGGAAGTCACATCATGTCCAATGTTTTTAATTGTACTATTAATAAAAAACTTAAAAACAAAAAAATAAAAAAAATAAATCTTTTCTATCAAGAACTGCAGACTAGCAGGACCTAGGTCTGAAGTCAGCAATGAAAAGGGCATCACCTCTATTGCCAACCACATTGGGCTCTGGGGGAGAAATGGTCGTTCTTGGCAAAGCTCTAAATCTGAATCTGCAGTAGGCAAATTCAGCCAAAGGTAACCTGAAGGGCTCGCTGCCTTAGAAGAGTGAGGAAAATCCTCAGGGACGACTCACACCCTGGTCAGCACTTCTTTATTCTCCTGCCACCGGGAAGGAGATATAGAAGCATAGGCAGCCGCACAAACAGGCTGAAGAACAGTTTTTATCCGTGGGCTGTCAGACTCCTGAATGGAAAATAACTTTACAACAACATAGAACGATTGACTTCCGGGGCCGGCGCGATGTGCAAAAAGTTCACATGGAGCAGTAGGATTGTGTGTTTGTTAGTAGGATTCACTGGGTCAGAGATTTTTTGTCTTTCACTGTGAGTTGTATTGGGTTGGGAGGGTGCACGAAGGGAGGCTCAGCCAATCTCATTGTACACAGGTTGTACTCTGACAATAAAGGTTTGAATTGAATTGAATTGAAAATGTAATAGTGACTCAAAAACAAACTGGAAAAGATCAGCTTCATTCTCTCTCTCTCGCCCTCTCCCCCCTCCCTCCCTTCCTTCTTCTCTCCCACTCCTTTCTTCTCTCTCTTTCTCTCTCCACCTCCCTCCCTCCTCTTTCCCCCTTGCTCCTTTCCTTCCTCTCTCTCTCCCCCTCCCTTCCTCTCTCGCTCCCCTTCCTCTTTCTCTCTTTACCTCTCCCCTTCCCTCCTCTCTCCCTCTCCCCCTCTCTTTCCCTCCCCCTCCCTCTCCCCCTTCCTCCCTCCCTCTCTCCCTCCCTCCCTCTCTCCCCTCTATCAATTATTCATACCTGTTAGTGCAGGAACACTTGTCTCATCAAGAGCCATAGCAGATTTGTAGCATTTCATAGCTTCCTTTATTTTTCCTTGAAAAAGCATCTGATAGCCCAGTTCTGTAGCAATGTCTGCATTCTGAGGAGCTAAGCTGAAAGCTCTGTCCACTAACATCTGCGTCAACTGCAGGATGTGTGGATTGCGGCCACACTAGAGTTAAAACAAACACCCCCCCCCAAAAAAAATCCATTGTGAATGGTTTTAGTTTTGAAAAACTCTATCAGACATAATCACAATATTAATTAAACATGACAACCTTTACATCGAATAATTTAATTGTATCCATCATCGCATGCATCTATGGCCCGGTCGAAGAAACTCTCTGCAAGAGAGCTGTCCACAATTTTACTAAATCCTTTTACTAACCCCCTATTCTGAGAGTAACATTTCAGCAGGAGAAAATGGTTCTGGCATGCTTATTTAGGCCATGCCCTTTGCTAGCAAGCAGCCCCCCAACAAATTACTCCTAAGAAAAATGTATTCCTTGACAGAGCAAGACTGCCTAATGTATAAAGTCATATTTATATTCCTTGCATTAGTCAATGTGACTGCAAATCGGATTTTCCAATTCTGCTACCAATACTGGGCAACTAAAATCCAAAAATCAAGGCCAGTAAAGGCATCCATGAAGTTCACGAATAGCTCTGCCCCAACCATCTTCGATTGCTGTCCGCTTTGGGCAAATGTTCTCAAGCCTCCTTTTTTTACACCACTGCCCATCTCACATTTTGCTCAGAATCAGTCGTAAGCAGAGTCTCTTGCCACAGAGAGTTAACCAACACATATAAAGAGAGGAAGGGAAGTGATGGTAGGAAGCCATAAGAGGAAGAAAACTGTTCCCTGTTCTTCAGGGTTGCAATAATGAAATGATAGAAATGCCGAACAAATGTTACAGCTATCCCTCAATTTTACATGCCGAATAATGTTTTTCCAATTGCAGTAATTTAGCACTTCCTGAAGCGTACCTGGGCTTTAACTCCAGTAGACCTACAACTGGTTGTTTGAAATGGTAAACGAATGGTTGTAAGTCAAGGACTACCGGTACCTACAATAATGATTAGTCTTTGCCTTATCCTCAAAATGACCAGGACATAAATTAGTGCTTCCTATGAAAGACAAAGTTAGCATTATGTACATAGAGAGCTTACCTGCTTATATAAGAGAGTCACTGAATCAGTCATTACTGGCAATTTAAAAAAAAAATCTTTTCTACTTACCGTTCTGCTAAAAACCAAGGCTATCTTACAGAAAAGCAGAGGATTCTGTGGTTCCAATTGATCTAAAGCACTAATCAGCTCTTTCAGCCTGGAGGAAGCCTAGGAAAAACAAAATATAGGTAGTCCTCAACTTACGACCACAATTGAGCCCAAAATTTCTGTTGTTAAGTGAAGCATTTGCTAAGTGAGTTTTGCCCCATTTTACGACTTTCTTGCCACAGTTGTTAAGTGAATCACTGCAGTTGGTAAGTTAGTAACCCGGTCATTAAGTGAATTTGGCTTCCCCATTGACTTTGCTTCTCAGAAGGTTGCAAAAAGGGATCACATGACCTTGGGACACTGCAACGGTCATAAGCATGAACCAGTTGCCAAGTGTTTGAATTTTGATCCTATGATCATGGGCATGCTACAAAGATTGTAAGGCTGAAAAATGGTCATAAGTCACTTTTTTCAATGCCATTGTAACTTTGAATGGTCACTAAACGAACTGTTGTAAGTCAAGGACTACCTGTATACTGGTCTTATTATTGGGGAGTAAGGAGGAGGGAGCAAACACTAGCATTTAGGAAAGCTGAATACAGAGGCATCTGGAATGCAAAACCTGTGCCAGCAGTCAGTAGTCATATGAACCTAGTTTGAAATGGTTTTATTAATGCAAGCCAATTTAATTATCTCCTTATACAAGTGTTTCTGAGGGAATAGTACTAGAACAGGGGTGTCAAACTCAAGGCCCGCAGGCCGAATCCGGTCCATGGGGTGCTTAAATCTGGCCTGCAGGGCAACCCTGGAAACAGTGAAGGACCGGCCTGCGGTGCCTCTGCACTCCTGAGCTCCGTTTTCGGCTGCAATGGCTCCTGCAACCTTCTGCCAGAGAAAACGGAGCTCGAGAGGGCCGTGCGTGGCCCTCCCGAGCTTCATTTTCGCTGGCCGAGCACTCGGGCCACCACAGGCGCCCACAACATGAGTGACATTGAACTGGCCACGCCCACCCTGGCCACTCCCCCCCCAGCCCCGAGGTCAAACACAACCCTGATGCGGCCCTCAATGAAATCGAGTTTGACACCCCTGTACTAGAACATTTATATATGTTTTAAATAAAATGCCCCACAACCATTCATCTACAGACTTTGAGTGCAGGCTAAACAATGAATGGCTATGCGTTGAAAGCATGGATTTCTGTGTGAGATTTTTGAGATCTCTCAACCAAATTCTATCACAGCCCTGAAATCACAGCCATGAGCAAACCGTGTTCAAGTCCTCTTTTCTCCAACCCAATGTCCATGAAATACAGAATACAGGTGTTCGCACATAGCTCTTCGTGTAAAGTCTTGGGGACACGGTATTCTTAACTGAAAGGACATTAGCTTTCAACAGCAGTTTAAGCATGTGAGGGTCCCCCCAGCTGCGTCTGCATGCGAGGTGTTCCTCCACTTTGGGAAAGGTAATGGATGAAGTAGCTTGCAGGGAACACCATCTATCATTGCTCTCTTCGGGAAGCCAGAAAAGAGGTCAACTAAGAAAGGTTAAAAATTTCTGCATCTGGAGGAATTTTCTATCATGAAAATGGTTTCCTGGGAAACACACTTTAAGCCCTATGTATGTACCTACAACAGGCTAAATGCAAACGTAAGCTATAGAGTTATGTTTGCTTTTTTTAGACAAACAGCAGCAGCAAAAGTAAAAACAGCAGCAGACAGAAATAGTGCTTAACCAGTTCAGGCAATAAAAGAAACCAGGTTTATGCTTAACACTAGTTTATTCTACCCTTCATTTTTATAATGCGATAAAAAAAACTCCTTGAAAAATATTACCGTAGTTATACCTAAGAATCCTAATCCCAATATTACAGCTCCCCCATTCCTAACAACCATATTTTGGTTTAAATCTTAATGGAAATTAAGGAAATACTTTGTAACATGCATACATTGCTTAAGTTTCATATCAAAAACAAAGCTGATTCACTCAAAATACTCATAACTGTTCTGTTTTCTTTTAACTTGATTTAGCATCTTGAATGAATCCAACACATCTGGTTTTTAAACCATGGTTGCTGACATAGGTGTGCAAATCCAACAGTTTCACTGATTTTTTTTCGTCTTTTAATGACCCCGTAATCCCTTGCATCGGGGTGGAGTCGGGGCAATTGAATGGAGCTGAGTGTTTACTGGCCGGATGCCCTTCCTGTCGTCAATGTGGAGTTCATAGCAGATATATTCTCATTGTGCCCAGATGGGTTTACTGGTTTGGGTTTACTGGTTTCAAGAAGCACTGTCTGATGTGAACCATGCCTTGCAGAAAAGAGCTCTCAGAAGACCTACGATCAAGAATTGTTGACTTGCATGAAGCTGGAAAGGGTTACAAAAGTATCTCCAAAAGCCTTGATGTTCATGTGTCCACGGTAAGACAGACTGTCTACAAATGGAGAAAGTTTAGCACCGTTGCTACTCTCCCTAGGCGTGGTCGTCCTGTAAAAATGACTGCAAGAGCACAGCGCAGAATGCTTCATGAGGTAAAGAAGAATCCTAGAGTGTCAGCTAAAGACCTACAGAAATCTCTGGCACATGCTAACATTTTTGTT
>QLTV01001483.1:2040302-2056756 GCA_003457575.1 Thermophis baileyi
GTTATTCTATTGATGTGACTTAGATGACGTTCATGCAAAACTCCACGTAATCCTAAAGGGTTCACATACTTTTTCTTGCAACTTTATATCTCTATATAAAATGCATCCAACAATGTGGAATTAAAAGCTGAAGACTCACCTCAGGTATGTTTCCTTCCCTGCACAAATAGTGAACAGCCTCCATTTTTAAGGCATCTAGGTTGAGAGCATCTTTCTGCAACAACCTAAAAAAAATTTAAAAACACACACACCAAAACACTATATTTTTAGGTGTTTTCAAGGAAAACTGCTGAACTACAAGACAAAGAAGCTACAAACAGAATGGCTATGTCAGAGTTCAAGTCATGCACCCATAGGCAGCAGAACTCTGAGGCAGGCAAGAACAGAGCCGAGGTGGCGCAGTGGTTAGAGTGCAGCACTGCAGGCTACTTCAGCTGACTGCTAGCTGCAGTTCGGCGGTTCAAATCTCACCGGCTCAAGGTTGACTCAGCCTTCCATCCTTCCGAGGTGGGTAAAATGGGGACCCAGATTGTTGGGGGCAATATGCTGACTCTGTGAACCGCTTAGAGAGGGCTGTAAAGCACTATGAAGCGGCATATAAGTCTAAGTGCTATTGCTATTGCTAATTTATTGGATACATCGTATTGGCACAACTGGTGAAAGCCGACTCTGAAAGTTCCCGTGGCTTTCACCTAATTAAAAAGTAAACGTTTTCCCTTTCCCCTAAAGTCACTGGTCATGCTGTCCAATCCAATTGCTGGCCGGTTGCTTGGTTACTTCACTCCTCTGGCCAGCCACCTGTGAGAATGTCCTTGGTTCCCACAGGAAAACTTTATTGTTTTGGCTACAAGACCTCCATCTAACTATGTCCCCCCTCCCACTGTTGCGTGGCAATCCTGAAGCCTCCAAGATGGCCTCAGTCAGGTTCACTTCAGGGTTGACAGGCTAATAGCTGAGCTCCATTTGGAGGACTTTCCTGCTTCTATTTTAGGACAAACTTTAGGGGAGTTAGTCTTTCTGGGACACTAATGACGATTAATTGCTTCTGTGGACAAATGTCAGATTAATTGGGAATTTTATGTGCTTAGGACACCATCTTGAAAATGTATTGCATTGCCTGGCATCTTTATGTCCCCCTCATCTCCAGCTTTCAAGGCAACTTAGAGAAATGGAAACAAGGCTTCACTGTTCATTTTGGCAGCACATTTATTAAAACTGGAACAATACAAAAAAGATTTGCATGGTCCCTGCACAAGGTTGGGCACACAAAGCTACATTACTTTACTAGAGCAGTAAATTGCCCATTTTTGTTTAGTTCTCATATCATTCTCTACCCTCATTATATAAAATTTCAAACAAAAAAAATCATCAGTGGGAACAGCTGATGTAGGCACCATTTACCTCCAGTGTGTGTGTGTGTGTGTGTGTGTGTGTGTGTGTGTGTGTGTGTGTGTGTGTGCGTGCCCGCACAGAAGATGCTTCAGCCAGGATAGAAAATGTTATCAGCCTTCACATATTTGGTTACCCACCATCAATCATGTACAATCCAATAATACTGAAGCAATGACTGAAAAAATGAGTTTCACAGAGTTTCATAGCTACTGACTAGCTAGATCAAGATTGGGAAATAAATAAGTGAAAAACTGTATTATTCTTTTTTTTTAGACCTTTTCCCACTAGTATCTTAGGCTGTTGTCACAGCATCACTCAGCCATTGTTAATGAGATATAAAATTTATCTCCCTTACCGTCATTTTGGCACTACAAGGTTGGACGACTCTACAAGATGATCTAAGTCACCAGGGGAGAAATCACCTTTGATCATTTTGCCTTCTGCAAAAGCACTGCAGCTGAGATGATACAGCATTTTTAATGGATCTAGACAAGAATAATTAAGTTGACTCACCTCTGGGCAGTCTCAACTGACTGCTCCCAATCCTGCAAAGCCAGCTGTAGCTTCATCTTTTTTATAAATGCCGGAAGGAAGCGTGGGAAATTCGCAATTATTTGATTCACAGTTTCCAAAGCTCCTGAATAATTATGACGCACTTCAAAATATTGGGCCTAGTGAACAATGAAATGATCACCTCGTCACTTTTGTCTTGCTTTTTTTAAAAAAAGGCTTTCCAACTAGAAAAAAAGTTTTTCTGAGACAATTCCCTGGCTGGTGCACACTGGTGGAAAAGCAGTCTGTTGTAACTGCTTATCTAGAACCTGTTTCTCCATATATAAAGAATTTGAAAGGTATATTAGGTAGTCCTTGATTTACGACTGGCTGCTTAGTGACTATTTGAAGTTATGTCAGACCTCCCCGGCGGTATTTATGACCTAGCTCCAAAGTTATAACAGGCCACCCCACTGTCATGTGACTGCATGTCAGGCACTCAGCAACTGCATTTACAGCTCTTTGCCACATCCCATGGCCATGTGTTTGCATTTTATGACAGTTTTGCTGAAAACCAGTATTTACTTCTGGTTTTCAGCAAAACTGACCCATAGTGACCACAGTGCTTAATGACCACAGAGCGTGATGGCTCACATGGTTAGGACACTGGGTTGGGGTTAGTAAGTCCATGTTTGAAACCCGAATGGTGCAGTGTGGAGGGGTGAGCTCCTGTCACTTGTTCCAGCTCCTTGACGGTGACATGAAAGGAGCCCCCACAGGAGTTCCCTGGACAACGGTGATGTCACTGGCTAATTCTTTCAACCCAGAAGTGCCTTAAACAGTGCCTTCAACACAAACGGGATGGGGGAGGGGGAACCACAGTGTTTGCTCAACACCACAAAAAAGTTCATAAAGTCAGGCCTGTCAGATGGGTGACCTTTCTTACAATCATCACAACTTATGACCATGATAGGCAGGCTCCATTATGGTCACAAGTCAAGGACTATTTGTATGAACTTATAGGATATCTTCCACTGAAGGTCATCAGTTTTAATGCTGTTGTATAAAACAAAGCTTTGCGACAAAATAGCAATATTCCTACAATATGCTAAGTACAATGTGGCTTCTTTGGACTCCATTTAGTGTGTTATGTTAATCTAGCCCATTGCTGTTTATTCAATAACTATGTTTAAACAACCCATGCTTAGTATAGTGCCAGAACCAATGAGTTTATAACCAGGATTATAATGATTTAGAAAACAAAACCATTCAAAGGAGTGAATATGCAAAATGCAAGTTTCTAAGTGGAATTTTAAAAAAAAATCGCAGCAAACTGATTGTAAACCTACTGATTTAAAATGCAATTTGTAGTAAGATTTTTAAAACAGAATACAGTTGGGCAAACATAATATTTAAAAAAGAACTACGAAGCTTCTTTTTAAGAAGAAACAAAAAGAACTATTTCTTCTCTACAGTTACAAATGATAAAACTCTTTATAGCGTCTATTTGATTCCCAGACTTTATTGCTCTTCAATTGCTTCAATTCTTAAGTGTAGAATTGACTCCAAATGCATCTTTTTGCTTTTCATTAAAGAAAAGCATATGTCAGAGCAAATACAAATAATTGATGATATGATGGCTAAAAGACTTGATCCTATGAATCGAAGAACGAATATTGACTTCAATTCTTAGAACCCATATTCACATCACACAAAATAAGAAATTGAGAGAGAGAGAGAGAGAGAGAGAGAGAGAGAGAGAGAGAGAGAGAGAGAGAATAAATAGCGTTCTGAATGCAAAATAAGGTTGCTTTGATCTGCTCCTTCATCCTGGATGGCAATTGCATTGATGTGTGCTGGATCAGTCTGCATCAGCTGCAATGTTTGTTACTAATTAGATGCATTTAAAAGCTTTTTCTACACTTACTTTACCCATCAGGCCAAAAATATCATTCCCATTTTGGAGCCCTTCATCAAAACATTTTCCAGCTTTTTTGATGCTTGCTTCTTTCCCACTAGTCACATCAAGCCATCCTTTTAGAATCCACCCCTGGAAGAACAAAGCAAAACATTAAATGATGCAACACTCTGCTGCTGTTACTGGATAAACAAATAAAGTTCTACTTAACATAAATGCAATAATTTATGCAATGCAGAAGACTGATATATGTTCCGTGGTGTTCATACCTGCTGTTATAGCAATAGCACTTAGACTTATATACCACTTCATAGTGCTTCAACAGCCCTCTCTAAGCAGTTTACAATGTCAGCATATTGCACCCAAGAATCTGGGTCTTCATTTTACCAACCTCAGAAGGATGGAAGGCTGAGTCAACCTTGAGCCAGTCAGGATCCAACTCCTGGCTGTAGGCAGTCAGCCTGCAATACTGCCTTCTAACTACTGCGCCACCATGGCTCATGGGATGGGATGGATTTAGTACTTAAAGCATTATGATGTTCCCTATTTATCCATCCCCATTAAGAGGCCCGCTCCAGATAGGCAGAAAGACAACTCTTAGCACTCTACACCACTGGCACACTGATGAAACTGCTCTAAAAGCTACTGTGAAAGCTAAAAGGACCAAAATCATGAGACCACAGAGATATTACAATGACAATCCATAGATGTTAACCGCTCTTTCCACTAAGAAGCAATCCACCTTTAGCCCATCCAGACACTCAGGCAGGAAGAAGAGATGTAAGGTTTGAACCTCAAGATGGATAAAAATAAATATAAGACTTTGAAGGTTTATGGTCAGCACTGGCAAATTTTCTGTTCTAATTATGGCCTTCCTAGTACCTTTAATAAAACTAGCTTATCGAACAGCTGAATTCTTGAATCTCACCCTTATAGTCCAAGTCATAGTCCAGATGAAGCCTGGAATCTTTTCAAAAGCATATGGAATATTAGCATAACAGAAGTTAATAACAAAGAAAACTAGTTGGTAAAGAAAGCACTTAGGATTTCAGGATTCTTCCATTTAAAATGGCTGGATGGTTTAAAAAAACAAAAACCCGTTATAGCCCCAAAGTGATCCAAGATCTATTCCTGAGTGTTTGGAGGCTCCTAAAAAAATGGAATATGATATGATACAGAGACAAAACCAGGGGTGGGGTTCAAAAATTTTAGCAAGGGGTTCTCTGCCCGGTTGCTGGGTGGGCATGGCCTAGTCGGCGTCCTGCACCACGACAGGGGGCGTTTTTGCCCTCCCCAGGCTCCGGAGGCTTTCCTCGAGCCTCTGGGAGGGCAAAAACGGCCTCCCCAGGCTCCGGAGGCCCACTTCCCGAACTTCCGGTAGGCCCATTTTTCGCCCTCCCCGAGCCTCCGCACGCGCCCTGCACTTACCTGCATCCAAAACGGGCTGTATGGGAACTCCTGGGAGGGGCAGGGTGGGGTGGGCGGGGCCAGCCAGGAGTGGGATTTGGGGGTTCTCCGAACTGCACAGAATCTTAGCTAGAGGTTCTCCCGAACCCCCAGCAGCCCACCCCTGGACACAGCAACGTGGGAAAATCAGCAAATACATAGGATGCTCCAAGTTGTGTGAATAGAAGACAAAACTACCACTAGTTACCCCCCATATATATGCCACTATATCTGCAGGGAACATAGCACTTGTAAGCTAAGTGTGAAATACATAGTAGTAGCAGAATGTGAACATATTGTATCATTGGCCAGTAGTACATTCCACTTAAGGAAGGAGGCCTTCCAAACAGTAAACTAAAGGAAAACTATCAGGCTATTTTGTAACAATACCAATATTATCAGTTTTCTTGTAATTTTTTTGTACTTCTCAAGTGTTAAGGAAGTTAGTGATAATCCGCTCTGAGATGAAAGATGACCGAGAGCATCACAAGGCAAATCTGGGAGTCATCAAATCTTGTTTATAGCAAGTACAACACAAAACTATAGGGAATGGGTTACCTCTTTACTGCCATTTGAGATCTTGATCATTCTGTCGATGTATTCGCGGGCTTTCTCATAGCGGCCAATATGCCACAAGAACAGTCCTGCAAAATATAAAGCCTCCTGTCCTGCTGTCTTACGATGCTCCTTCAACTTGGCATCAAGATCCATGATAACTTCCCGATCTAAAAACAAGGGAGAAGGAAGTAATAATCATATAGTTTGAAGGACCATCATTGAATGATGACTTCGGCAGATTAAAGACTTATTGCAAGATATTACATAACAGCAACCAAACCCTATCAAAAACAATAAAGTAAATGTGTTCTATAGAGTCACAGAGCAGAACAGCAAATGGTATCTAGTCCAGCCGATACAGGAAATTCACCAGTCTGGTGTCCTAAGAGCCCTAACAGACAAACATCTACTCTCTGAAAAGCCCACCATTTTTTTTCACCATAATCTGCTCTGCTGTTGAACGGCTGAGAAACATATTTTAGCCATTTTTGAAGATGGCTTTTCATCAGCGGTGGGTTGTTCCCGGTTCGGCCTGGTTCTTAAACCGGTAGCGGCGGTGGCGGGAGGCTCCGCCCACCCACCTGGGACGCTTCTGCACATACGCAGAATTAGAACCCACTACTGCTTTTAATATATTCTTTTCATATTTTTCCCCCAAGAATAATCATAGTCTCCAAAACCCACTCCATCTTTCTTGTTCTTCTCTGGACCTTTTCCATTTGCCATATTCTTGAATGGCATCATCCAATATTGAACACAGTAGTCTCCAAGATGTCTGATAAAGGCGTAAAGACACAATTCCATTTTGACTATGATGCTAGATCTATTAATCAAGCTTATACTTCCAGTAACTGGTTTGGCTGTCACACTGTATTTAGTAATTCAGTTCATGGAGAGAACTGGGTCTCTGCAGACTAAAGAAGACTTTTGACCTGCCACTGTCCACAAGGGGATTTGGAAAAGCATGACAAAAATTAAATTTGAGACTTTACCTATCTAGTGTACTGCAGACATCTCAAACTACAACTTCCACGTTTTGAATCAATGGATGTAAAATTTATTTCCTGGAAATTATGAGGGATAAAACATAGAGGGCATCATCTGAATCCAAATCAGGTAGCTAATTTAGTTAAATACACCATAAAACTGGCCAACCAGTGGATTAGAAATTGGAAATTATGAGATGGACTATTCATCATTACCCAAAACATCCATGTTAGGATCAACTGAAATGAAGTCATCTTCCAGGAGGATTTGAAATCTTGTTCCTACTAAGTGATAATTTTACAGAAATTTCTAATTAGCTGATTATAGAAAGCTTATTTCATATAAACTCATGCTTGAAATATAAGCCTTGCTCCTATACCCGTGATGGTGAACCTATGGCACGCGTGCCACTTGTGGCACGCGGAGCCATATCGGTGGGCACACGAGCTCAGGTGATTTTCAGGCCTTCTGGGCCCACTGGGAGTCGGGAAACAGGCTGTTTCCAGCCTCCGGAGGGGGTGGGGAAGGCCTGGTTTTTTGCTCTCCCCAAGCTTCAGAGCCTTTCTAGGAGCTTGGGGAGGGTGAAAACGGCCTTCCCCACCCCCCCAGAGGTCCTCCGGAGGCCAGAAGTGGCCCGTTTCCCAACTTGAAGCGGGCCATTTCTGGCCTCCGGAGGGCCTCCGGGAGGGGGAGGTCATTTTCACCCTCCCCAGGCTCCTAGAAAGGCTCTGAAGCCTGGGGAGAGCAAAAAAATGGGACTTCTGGTCCAACCGGAAGTCAGAAAGCGGAACGTTTCTGGCCTCCGGAGGACCTCCGGGGGGGGGGAGGTCCTAGAAAGGCTCTGGAGCTTGGGGAGAGCAAAAAAACGGGCCTTCTGGTCCAACTGGAAGTTGGCAAACGGGCCATTTTCTGCCTCCGGAGGGCCTCCGGGGGGGGGAAGGCCGTTTTCGCCCTCCCCAGGCTCCTAGAAAGGCTCTGAAGCCTGGTGAGAGCGAAAAATGGGCATGCCATCGCATGCCGGGAGTGGGAGGGGTTACGTGTGCATGCGGGGGGGGCACATGGAATTATGGGTGTGAGCACGTGTGCACGACCCCCCCGTGCTCCCCCCCTTTTGGCACGCGAACTAAAAAAGGTTCGCCATCACTGTCCTATACTGTGCGAATCTGGACTTCATTAAAGAAAAGATCATTTTTTTCTTCAAGTTTGCAAAGGTATCTGGAAGCTATTGGAGGTCAGTTGCCAGAGACACCCAGTTCCTAGATGCAGTGTAGCAAAGACATTTGCTATGTTGATTGGAAAATAATGTTTACAAGAGATCATTAAGTGCCACGGTGGCGCAGTGGTTAGAGTGCAGTACTGCAGGCTACTTCTGCCAACTGCCGGCTGCCTACAATTTGGCAGATCGAATCTCACCAGGCTCAAGGTTGACTCAGCCTTCCGTCCTTCCGTTGGGTAAAATGAGGACCCAGATTGTTGGGGGCAATAGGCTGACTGTAAACCGCTTAGAGAGGGCTGTAAAGCACTGTAAAGCGGTATATAAGTCTAAATGCTATTGCTATTGCTATAAAAGAATGGAGAAAGTGGCGGTGCAACTAATCAGGACTCAAGGAACTTTGTGATAACTGAAAAAGATAAAGTAATAATGGCATGGGAGAGAGGTCAGGGAAGGAGAACCTTGTTAGAAGAATACATGGTTGGTGGTTGCAACAATCCCATCGGGATGGTGAGGTGTGAACATCTCTTTTGTAGCGGTGTTCCACCTGTACCTTCATATTAAAATGGAGAAATAGCATTATTACAATTCACCATGTACAAGTATAAAAATTTTCTGAGTAAAAATAAGTGAGACACTACCTGGATTTGATCTTTTTTTATGGGCATAGATCATTGCCATCATTGTGCACAGGGACACTTCTTGTTTGTTTTTAATGGATTCAAGACTGAGAAGAGCTTCTTGGACATGCCCTAGGAGAACAAAATCAGTCAGGGGGTAAGTTGCATTCATTTGTGTAGCAGCACTTTGGCTTCCCCACTATGCCTTCTTCAATGTAATGCTATTAATGAACATGCATGAGCGTGTTAGCTTGTGTGCGCAAAGTACCTTTTAAAGCTTACATTATTGATTATGTAAACAATTTATGTATTTACAAAAATGATCACTTAAAATCGAAAAAGCAAAAAGTCAGGAGATACAAAAAGACGATAACTCTCTTGGCTGACTAGAAAATCATGAATTGCCCAAATGATCTTAAAAGAGTTTATTTGAAGAAACAAATTACAAGGGTAACAAATCAATAATTATTTTCCTTTGTAACAGAAATTGCAGAGACGGATCACATGGGACTTCAGATGTTAAATTCCAACTAGACTAACAGATTTGAGCTGCAAAAACTAAACATCCACAAAAGATTACAGCTAGCTGGATTTTTCTATGATTCTTTTCTGACATCATTAGAGTTCCCAATTTTTTCTGTCCAAATCTGCTAGCGCTACCTTTACCCATCCAGCATTACCAAGGGCTGAGGTTCTGCAACATCCAGGACCCAGTCCCCTAAACTATTTACCAGGCAGAAATAGTGGCATGCATGTTTGACTGTAGAACCAAAAGATTTACTTATAGAAACTTTTAAACTAATTGATTTATGATTGCAATTCTATCTTCCCCTTCCTGAAAGGAAGGCCCATGAATATACAATGAAATTTTACTTCTTAGTAAGTACTCATTATCAGATGAATAAATAATAACTGCAAACGTGAAAGTATATAAAGAATTACCTTCCATCAAAATGCCATAAGAATGGTAGAAAAGAAACACTGGGTCATTGCCAAATGTCTTCAAGCCCTCATTGGCAATAGTCTGAACATGGTGAAAATAGCCTTCCTGACAGTAGTAATTAATTAAAGCCTGAAAGGAAATTAAAAGATTTGGATTTACACAAGCAAACAGGGGAATCACACTCATAAAACAGAGAGAAAGGGTTTAGGAGAGTTACTTCCAAAATCTGACAACAATCTCTTTTGCACAGCTTTTTGGTAGTTTTCCCCAAGCTGATGTACTTCCTCAAGATGCTACAACTGCAGAATCCTCAAGCAAAGAATGAATTTCCCCACATGGTGCCTAGTCTTTTGGCCTCCTGCAGTATTTAAGTATTTAATGATTCCTGTAAAATTTCTATGAGTGGCTTGTTGATTTAGCGTATCAGGTATTTTCCAAAGGCTAAGAAAAAGTGACTAGCCCAAAAGTCACCACTGAACTTGAGTAGGGCTTTGAACATGCATCTCTCCAGCCCCAGTGCAATAACTCTAAACCCTGGAAGTTGGGAGTTGTGATCTCAGCATGTTTGAAGGGCAACTTACAAAAGGATGGTGTAAGGGAGAAGTTAGTCTTGACTGATTGCCATTTGTTTCTCCGGCTTTTGACAACTGCATTACAAATACTGACCCCAACAGAGTTTATGTTTTGCACATGCATTCTTCGCAAAAGTGAAGCATTCGAACAATTCTCTACCTTATGACTGCTCTAGGAAAGATGCCTTTTCCCACAGCAAAACACATGAAGCGACCGACAAGTAGGTCAGCATCAGCTTTCAAAAACAGTTCAGACCCAAGCAGAAGCAATGCGGGTTGTTGTTGTTGTTGTTTCATGCTCAGCTGCCTCCAAATTGACACCCCTTCTCCCCCAACTGCAATTGCTGCTTCTGGAGCCCAGCAGATTTCTTCACTGCTATGCTCTTTGGGTGTACCAACTGGCATGACAACTTTCAGAATTTTAGCCAGGAATTCTGGGAGTCGTAGTTCCAAGGTAGCCGAGAAGGAAGGAGTGTGTGCTCTAGCGTTTAATGATGCCTGTGTTCGTGCCGAGGGGGCTGGACTCACACATACATTCGGCTTCTTACAAAAAACCATAGCCATCCTCAGGAGGAAAACGCGTCGGCTCTGGATTTTAAGGCAGAAAAGCGAAAGGGGGCGGGGGGGGAGGCAATTTCAAAGGCCCTGGAGAAAAAGAGCAAAGCTATTCTTTTTTGCCGGCCGATGCGGGTGCCGAGGCCAAACCCTGAGGGAAGCGAATCCGCTCCTCCAAACAAAACCCAAAGGGCTTTGCAGAACCATCGGGGAAGGGGAGCCTGGCCTTCTTCCTCGCCCAGCTGCTGCCGGCGTTGTTTTCCCGGAGCTTAGCGTCCTTCCCTAGGAAGGAGGAACAACAACGCCGGGAAGGAGAAGCGTCAGAAAACGGGGCTGCCATTTCCAGAACGGAGGAAGGGAGACGAGGGGCGATGCACGGCGGCGAGGAAGTGGGGGATCGCTGCGCAGTGGAAGGGAGGGAGGGAGGGAGGGAGGGAGCAAGGGAGGAAGGAAGGGGAGAAGAGAGAGGGAGGGAGGGAGGAAGGAAAGGGAGAGAAAGAAGGAAGGGGAGAAGAGAGAGGGAGGGAGGAAGGAAGGAAAGAAAGGGAGAGAAGGAAGGAAGGAAGGAAGGAGAGAGAGAGAGGAGGGAGGAAAGGAGGGAGGGAGGGAGGGAGGAAGGAAGGATCGAGCAGAGTTTCCAACCAACCTGCAGGAAGGAAGAATCCATGGCCGCTGAAGAATCCAAGCGGTAGCAACACTCGTTGCCAGTGCAACAGGATGGCCCCAAAACGTCAGTGAAAGGTGGAGCTTAAAGCAAGGAGCGACGCTTCGCCTTTGAATCGCAGGAGAGGCGGGTGGCGGCAGCTCCTCCCCTCCCCTGGAAACTCCGCAGTGCCTTTCAGCGGATTAGAATTCGGTGCCTCCCGCGGTTTTTGCAGCCCGCAGCCAAAGGATGCGAGACCGAGCTCCCCTCTACGGGGTCGTTGAGTGGGTTGGCGCTGTCCCTGCACCCGAGATCGGCTGCCTCGGAGCCGCGAAAAGCCCCCCCGAGCCCATTCTGTGTGAACCGGATCCGCTCAATCCCGCCCCCCCCCCCGATAACGCGCAGCGAAACAGAAGGAAGTGGAGTCTTCCTCCCAGTCCTTCCCTGGGTTCTCGAACTCCTGCGCGGGGTCCTAACCCTCGAACGGTGCGTCGGATGGGTTGCTGTCAAGACCCATCGCCTGATGGAGTTTATTCAGTTGGGTGCGTGTGCACACAAAGACGACGGCGGTCTTTTTTTTTTTTTAAGTGCGCTAACCTAGTGATCTTGATTGATTTCATGGGCATTTTAAGAGTATTGTTTTTAAAGCCAAAAAATATGTAAGAATTACAGGATGCCTTATCTTTTTCTCGCCTAAGAGGAGGCGCTGCATCCAACTGGTTGATTATGCTCCCTCAAGTCGTTGTGACTTTTAAGTAGCCACACAGATTTTCTCCTAGCCTGGTCCCCTCAACTCTTCCACCTGTACACCAAGTTAGATCTTCTGTTTCGTTCCGCCTTTCCCAGCAACATACCCTTTTCCAGAGATTCTCAAACTTGTCCAAAATAGGATAATTTGAGCCTGATCATTTACAAGCGCTATAAGCTCCCTTATTCAAATGTAATTGTTCAAACTCAGACAATAACTGATTGAAGCTGGAGTCCCAAACACAATCTTTTTGAGCATCTAATATGTGCCTTATACCTCTCCCTTGGCACACCCCTAATTCGATTCTCTGCCTAATTTGCTGCTGTTATGTTCCTGAATGATGTTTTATTCTGATTAATTGCAAAATATAGCCACTTCACAGTTATGAATTATAACTTCCCCATTTTTTGTTGTTGTAGCATCCTCCAGAGATTTACATGGCTCCTACTCTGGTGGTATTCAGAAAATCTTTGAAAACCTAATTGTTTCCCTGGGTTTTATGTAAGGATGGCTATTAATCTCATTTAGGATTTTATGCCTGGTGAATGGTCTTTTCGGGATGCACATGGTTTGTGCTCTTACTGCTTTATTATATTACATTTTATTATTTGTAAACTGCATGGAGTTGTATGGAATTGGGCAGCCTCTACATCTAATCAATTAATGCACTTTGCCATACATTCATTTATTGGAGGGAATTGATCTGGGTGTTGTAAATTTTGGGGGGGGGAAGTGAGCTGATGCCACTTGGTAGGGAATTTGTCATAAGGAACAAGGAAATAGCTTAAATGCTTAGAATCTAGGGGCTCAACTGGAGAAAGAACAGAGGGAAAGTTATGCAAGTAAACAAGGGGAAAATAGGTAACCCATCATAGGATGAAATAAAGAAGTTCCTCCCAGATCATGGGGAAATGTCAAGGAAATCTTTATTGGGACCTTCTGCTAAAAGGGGAAAGCCACCTACATAATGGAGAAGAAGACAAAAAACTAAGAGTTTGGAAAACATATGGAAAGCTGTGAATGAAGAAACATACATACATACATACATACATACATACATACATACACACACACACACACACACACACACACACACACACACACACACACACGGGGACTCTGCTTCTCCCAAACAAGGCTTGACCAAAAGAGAGACTAAGTCTAAATGTATGCCTTGAGATTTGAATGACCAGGAACAAGTCCATGGTTAACAAGGAGGCCATGAATTTGTGTGCTGCCCCAGATTCAACATCCCTTTTGGCAAATTAAATCCCCAAGGACAAAAAGTGGCTATAGTTTCCTGGAATTGAAACCAGGAAACGGTTCAAGGAGGGATTATGCTTTGCAGCTGGAAGGGCAGTGCAACAGCAGCAATCCCCATTGTCTCTAAGGCCCAACCTCAACTAGAGTGTCACATCTGGTTATTATCTGCAAAGCAAAGTCTGTGACAGCTCTCAGTGCCTTTCCCCACCCTCTTCCCCTAGGCTCCACCTGGTAGAAGAAATAGCCAAAGCCCAGGGCCACCGAAATCCAATAACTTGGTATAGAAGCAAATATTGAGGGCCAGATCTCAAACAGCATCCCTGAGAATTTAAGATTAAGGGAGGAAGGGAGTGAAACTTTAAAGTGAGAGAAAGCTTTCTGGTTTTAAAAGTCTAAAGCAGTGGTTCTCAACCTTTTTAATGCCATGACCCCCGCCCCGCCGCCGCGACCCCTCCCCGCGCGCGATGAGGTGACAAAGGGGGCGTGGCACCAGGGGTGAAATGCTCCCAGTTCGGCCGTGCCTGCGGGTCACCGGACAGCGGGTAGCCACGGAAGCGGGAGACTTCGCCCACCCGCCCGGATGCCGCCATTTGAGTTATTTTACCCTCTGCGCATGCGCAAAGCGTTCTGGGAGCATTTCCAAGATGGCGGGCTAGCGCATGTGGCGACCCCTGTGAAAAGGTCATTCGACCCCCAAAGGGGTCGCGACCCACAGGTTGAGAACCGCTGGTCTAAAGGCTATGAAGAGCATTCGGGAGAGCTAATAATAGAAAGATAAGCAAGAGTAAATGGATGATAGGCAAAGTTTTTTCTTTTTTTTTCTCCTGATGATGTGCCTGTTGAGTTGAAGGGAGGTAGATCAGCAGGCAAGATACACCGAAGAGAATCCATCAGAAAGGTCAAGAGAGTGAGGAGTATACCCATATAGAACAGCTAGGGGAGTAGGATGTGACTAGAAGAACCAATGAGCAGCTGACCTGGATTTGGATTGGGCCCAGATTTGGATTTGGAAGGTGCAAGTAGAGGAGAACCACAAAAAGCCAAGAAGAGAGGGGAGGAAATTTCTCCATGAGGCTTTTGCAAGAAAACTAAGATTGTAGCATTAGATGTATATATTTATATAATGTATGTGTCTTTCAAGCAAGGTTTTGACTCCACGTGACTGCCTGAACTAGTCCCCACAATTTTATTCGAAAGATTTCTGTAGTTACCATTGCATCCTGGCTAAGAGAATGAGAGAGAATGACTATCAGCTCGTTTTGTGCATAAGATGGGACTGGAACTCACATTCTCCCGCTTTCTATCCAGAAGCTTTACACCAAACTGGCTTTCATATGTTTATGGGTTTAAATAATACTGGGTTTAAAAAGAGCCTTACTTAGTTGTTGGGTGACAGGCAGAGTGTAATCCTGAATTCTTCAAGTAAAACTCTCAGGATAGCAGAGTGTGGGTAAGGATAATTTTCCAACATTTAATTGTATAAAATATTCTTGCCTTTGTATAAATGTAGAGCTGGATGTTTGTTGCTTAAGGGATGTAGTAACACAGAATGGTTTTCAGTTCTGAAATCAAAGAAGGAAAGTGGCCCCAAATTTGTCTTCATCTCTACATAACAGAGACCACTCTAGAAAGCTTCAGTCTAGAAAGTTGTTTCCATCGTTTGTCCTGTGTGGTGGTACTGATGTTTCATTTTGCATTTTTTGCTGTCAAAAAACAGAAGGGGAGAAATTGATAATGTGCCATCAAGCTGTTATTAAAACCTAGACTGATTTTCTCCATGATGATCTGACCCTATCCTGGTCTTTCAGATCTTCACCAGCAGTGCATTCATTACCACTGTAACTGAGTCCATCCACCTTGTTGTTGGTTGTTGTCTTCTTCTGTCTCCTTCCCAGCATGAGAGCTTTTTCCAGAGAACTAGGTCTTTACACAATGTGTCCGAAGTAGGATAATTCAAGCCTGGTTATTTGTGCCTCAAGTGAGAACTTGAGTTGATTTGTTCAATAACCCATTGGTTTGTTCTTGGCTTTCCACAGTATTCTCAGGTGTCTTCTCCAACACCAAAGTTCATAAGTGTTAATAAACTATCTTGCCTCTTCAAAGCCCAACATTAGCTTCCTTAGAGAGAGAAAGGTAATAACTCTACTAAAATAACATTAATGTCCTACAATAGTTGCACACATAAAAGTTAGAATAATTTGTCATGGACAATTCAGAACAACAGAGCTCAACACTGAGGAGAAATGAAATAGCTGAACTCTAAACAATGGGAAAGCAAAAATGTTTATGGAAGTTGATGTCCACAAGGTGGGAAACCACTTAGCATTTAGGTTGTACTTTTAATGTCCAGATGTCCATACTGACTGTACTGTAATAAATATTATATGCATATCTGTTGATGTCTTAGAAATATTTTAGACTTAAAAGCATTTTATTGCCTTTTCTACAGTATGTCTGTCTATGCTTTCTTTCCTAGGTTAGGGCTTCTCATATGTTGTTCATTTTTTCTATTATGTAGACTGTTTAATTCACTGATCAGTTCAATAAAGATATCTCTCCCTGTGCTGGCTTATCAAGGGTTTAGCCTAGAATTAAGAACTGTCTCTTTAAGACATAGCATTCTGGGGAATGTAGTCCATGCCATGTAGTCCATGGCATGTGATCATAACTGTGTACTCTCATTGGTCATTGAAGTATGCCTGGGGGGGGCGGGAGTAATTGAAGTACGGTATCCCAAAGGAAATCACTTTCAAGAATATACCGGGAAAGCATGCCTGAAGAAGGAGATGGGAAGCATTAATCCTTTTTTACAATATTCGTGATGGTTCCAGATTATGACTGTAGATTCAGAAGAACTTCTACATAACCGTGAGTGATGTCAGAGGATGCCTGAAGAATAAAATATAATCTGATTGAATGTACCATTGCGTTGTGTTAAACTGCCTGATGATAGCATAACCAATCTACGCTTGATTCAGAACAGTAAAAAAGGATTATTGGCATTGCCCAGAACAGTACGTCTATTCAAACTTTTAAATTTTATTGTTTACAAAAGAAACCTGCCTGATATTCTCCTCTCACTCAGAGCTTGTTAAGGGAGGATT
>QLTV01001483.1:2056844-2067136 GCA_003457575.1 Thermophis baileyi
ATTCAAATTCTCTTCTTCCCACCCCCCAACGTCACTGAAAGAACCAAATCCTTCTGTGTTGGAAAAAGGAATTTATATGGGTGTCATAAAGAGGCCACAGCCTTCAGAGAATCTACTGGGGTTGTCCCTAGCACCCTAAGAGGCCATGAAGTGCGACCCAAGTGCCATAAAGTGAGATGGGAGGTCTGTTTCTCTCTGTGTTAAAAGAATGCAATTGATTCCTTACCTTCGCAATCTAAGCAGATAAGCCTGCTCACCCTCCTTACTGTGATTAGGAAAATCCAACTTAACGGATTCAAGCCTCATAACTTTGGGCAGGCAAAATTACATAAAGGCATACATCTGTGTCAGAGCATTCCTTTGAACAAAGAAAATTACCACCTCATCATAACTGCCTTCCCATACGTGCCACCTAAATGGCCAAGCATTGCTTCACTCACAGCACCATCTAGTGGACAACGCTGGAATTTATGAAATTAATGCAAATTTTCATAAACACTCTTAAACCAATTGTAAACCAAAGCTGTTCACAGCGCCATCTAGAGGATAAAGCTGAATTTCACTAAAATACGCCCGAATCAAGGCTTGTACCTTTTTTTTTCTTTTTTACTGCCTAAACGCTGAATTTCATTAAAACACACCAGGTATAGGGAGCACTCATAACGCCCCTGCTGGTACTAATTTGAAATTCGATAAAACGCAAGATACGTATCAGAACACTCCCCATCTCCCAACTACAGTGGCTGGAAATAGAGTAATTCAAGACACTGAGTGGCATCAAATTGGAAAAGACTGGTGTGAACCAGGAAGGGCCTAGGTCAGGGGTGTCAAACTGGCAGCCTGCGGGCCGGATGCGTCACATGCAGACCATGCCCACCCCAGCTCCGCGAAGGGGAAAAACATTGTGAAATGTCATGTGACAGCAACGTGACACGGCGAGTTTGACACCCATGGCCTAGGTTATGAGCAGACATCTCCTCTTGCACTAGAGCAAATATATTCCTCCTTCTCGCCTCCTCCTCAAAGCACATAACATATCCTTCAAATTTGCCTTACAGGGCTGATGGATGCTCATTGTAATTTGATTAAAATAAACATAGGAGTTGTAATGGGGAGAGGAAATTACCCTGTTTAATTCCACTGACAGACATAATTCTGGCTCATGATAATGTATTCCTTAGCAAAGAAAAACAACAAGAACCCTGGACATAGAAAATCAAAATAACTCCCCCCCCCCATGAAACCTTATTTTCAATTGAGGGAAGTTCGTATTATTTCTTGGGCAGAGCAGAACTCCTGCTGCATGCTACAACCAGATTTTCCATCCTGAAAATAAACCCTAATCAAGGAATAAAACTGTTTTAATTCATACTTAGTGCAATATTTCCTTTTCCCCCCTCAAATCAGTATGGAAATATTTTTGTCTTTGTAATATTAAAAAAACACCTTTTAAAAAGGGACAATTTCTCAGATCTAGTCAAACAAAAATTACCTTATATTTAATTTACAAAGTTTTACCCATTCTTTAGAGCATTTTTTAATTTAATAATTGTTATTTCCACAGTTCTAGTATAGGTAGTCCTCGACTTATGACCACAATTGAGCCCAAAATTTCCATTGTTAATGTTAAGCAAAGCAATTGTTAAGTGAGTTATGCCCCATTTTATCTTTTTTGCCATAATTGTTAAGCAAATCACTACAGTTGTTAAATGAATTATATGGTTATTAGGAAAATCCGGCTTCCCCTATTGACTTTGCTTGTTGAAAGCTGGCAGGGAAAATAGCAAATGGTGATCACATGATCCCAGAACCGTGCAGCTATCATATATACTCAGCTAGTTGCTGAGTCCTTAATTTTGATCACATGACTATGGGGATGCTGCAACAGTTGTTTGAAAACCAGTCATTTTTCAGGCCTGTTGTAATCGTCACTGAATGGTTGTAAATCAAGGAATACCTGTATGCTGAATAATAGCAATATATGGAGGCACTACTTTCAGGCAATCATTCAAGTAGCTGTTGATATTTTAGCAAATAAAGTAAACTAGCTTCCAGCATGTACATAGAATTTCTAGCAGTCTCTGGCTAGGAGGAAAATCCCTTGTTTTTCGAACTGCAATTACCATTAAAAAAAAAAATCACTTTCCTATATTGCACATGAATTACAAATTTCTGTTACGTATTTAACTAAACGTGGCCAAGCACAAAAACAGGTAATTCAATGGAATAGGTAGAAAATACATGATGGCAAGAAATATATTTAACTAATCTAATATATTAGTCTCAGATATAATACACTGATACATTTGTTCTAATAAATTTTGACACATTACCAATTTTCAAAAGTGCAGGATCCATACTTGAGTTGATACGATCTTTCTATTTTTGGGATTGATGGCCCAAAATCACTGCTCATGATGATCACGGATACACATTTTCAGAAGATAATGTAGTGACCTTTCTCTCTATACCATATGCTTTAATTCTTGTCTGGATTTACTTGTTCCTGGGGAAGAAAGTAGGATTACTTCTAAATTGTGCACAAATGCGGGACTTCCGGCTGACGTTGCGGCGAGATCGTACGTGAGGAGCAGGTCTCCGCGCTCCCACGCTGAGTTCTCCCTGTTGGAGGGCTCTGAAAAGAGTTAAATCCACCCTGTAGGGGTGGTGAAGTAAAGAGGGGCGCTCTGTAGGTCACGGAGAGCCGCACCTCTCCTGCTTGACCCAGGGCTTCTTCCCTCTCATCCATGACAAGAAGAGGCAGCCATGATGGCTGCCATGAAGCTGGGACAGCCGAGGCAACAAAGAAATGTGCAGGAGCGGTGTAGATGAACAGAGACTGGAGCTGGGTGAGAAGATTCCTTTTTTATTTAGACCTAACTTTAAAAGGAAAAAAAAATCCAGGAAAAGAGACTCTTAGAACTATTTCTTAAAGCGGTGAATAACCATAGAGAGAAAAATCCTAGACCCGAAAGAAAGGAACTAAGGGGAGAAAAGCTAAAGACCTTTTAAAACATAGAAAATTGGACTTTTAACTGGGTAGGCATTGTTCTGGAAAGGCATTATAAAATGCTGGAACTATCTACTTGAATAGCTGACTTTGCTCCCATAAATTGAATTAAATTTGGATTAATCAATTTGTCAGACTCAAAACAATGCTGAAACCTAAGCTGAGGGTACCATCTACTGGTGAATGGAAAATATACCATACCTCTACAAGCCTGCAAAATCTCTGATAAGAGAGATAAACAACATTCATCTGGAGGACTGTGGTGATACTCACTGTTCTATAACTATCTACTTTATGATTACTGGACTATATTGTGAGAATAAGGAAGGCCTTTAAGTAAAGTAAAGTGACTTTTGATTTTTGGAAAGCTGCCTGGACCACTTAAATGGAACAGATTAATAATCCTGAGATGTAAAGAACTATGATTATTGAACTTTATGAGGAGCAACATTGGACCTGAATATATTGTTTTTGGACAAGAGCGGGACTTACCAAAATAAGACAAGATGCTCCATCAGGGGGAAATGAGTGGGATTTCAAAAGAAATGGCATTGATATTTCAAAGCATTAGGGATACTATGACAAAGAATCACAGAGAGATGAAGAACCTAGTGCAAGGGATAAATGGGAAAATAGAAAATATCCTACAACTGATAATGAATGAAGATCAAAGAGTCCATGAAAGAGATGAGACAACCGAAAGAATGGAGGAAAAGATAGAACATACAAATCAGCAAATAAAGCAAGGAGATGAGAAGGAGAAGACGATAAAGATAATAATGACTGATGAAATAAACCAAGGGAAAACCTATTTTAAGAGATTTAAAAATTGAATCAGATAAACGGGAAGATACTTTTGAAAGGGAGATAGGGGCTTGGGTGGACACTCCGGAGACCTGGCAGTTTAGGGGGATAGAGATGGGAGAAATATTCAGACTGAATGGTGAAGAGGCAGATGTTGATAGAGACAAAGATCTAAGAGAGGAATATGGGAGGCAAGCTAAAAAATGAATAAGAATTGAAGTATTAAAACGGACAAGAGATGATGGATAGAAAGGAAATATTTTTTTCTTTTTTTTTCTAATATAATGATGGCCTGATTAAAAACTAGAATAGAGGTAGAATAAGAATGCACACTTTTATATAAAGCAATAGTTAGATGGAAAGATTGGAGATTGAAAGATGGTATTATGTATGTTTAAATAATATGATGATTGGTACTAGAATGGTGTATTGAAACATTGAATAACCAAATAATGAAGGACTATGTCTTAATATAAACATGTGTATTAACACTAGGATTAGTAATGGTGGCTTGACTAGAAGCTAGAATAGAGGTAGAAATAAGAAATGGGGGGAATATTAGCATATATAATTTTTATATAATAGAATATAAGCAAAAACTAGATGGAAAGATTAGAGGATGAAAGATGGTATTACTATGTATGCTTAAATAATATCATTGGCATTAAAATGGAACATTGAAATATTGAATGACTACTTTAAAACAAACGTATATTAATACTAGGATTACATAAATTTGATTAATGTAACAAATATTATATTATTATTGCTACTTGTATCAAAATGAATTATACCCAGAGGCCACACTGTTCATGTATTGATATTGATGTATATTTAAAAATAAAATTCCAACAAAACCTTAAAAAAATATTTAAAAAATTGTGCAGAAATGGAAGCACCTTCCATTTTTATTTTCAAAGATGTTTTTGTTATCAGCTTTTCATTTAAAAGAACTTTTAAAACCTAAAGGTTAGGTGGGGCAAAGAGTTTGGGGGATGCTAAGAAGTCTCTTGGATAGGCTGGTATCCACAGGCACAAATGAAGGACCACAGGGATGGTCAGTGATGATACAGCTTTGAGTTTTCCATCTTGGAGCAAGTAAGTGATGGCCTTGGACTGTTTCCTGCTTGAAATGATGATCATGATCTGTGGAAATTGAATACATCATCTCTAGTATTGGATTCAGGGAACCACATACATGACACCAAACGCTGCCATGCAGTTTCTGTGTTCTCCTCTTTCATAGCAAACTTTCTAATATCGGTGGAACTTTGTTCCATGTAAGCATGTTTAATTAACATTTTAGTTACATTCTTATTTATGACAGAGATTGAACTTCATTTTTATTTTAGAGATGAAAAATAACCAAGGAAATTACAATAAAAAAGTAATCTTTATTATTTTTGCACATTGGTAATTATGTATAACATTATTGAGAATATTAGTAGCATTTCCTGCATGCAATTCAACAATACAATAAGTTGGTAGTTTATTAAAAGAAAGCATCTATATTTAACATATATAAGAAACATAAAATTTCTGGATGTATTTGGTTATATAATTTTGCTATCCTTTTCTGTGAAAAAATACCGATATATTAGCAATGATTCTAAAGCATGGAATCAAATAAATATCCACAGTTAGCATTAAATAATTCCAGGAAAAACGTGTTTCTGAGGGGGGAAAATGCTACATTTTCTGATGCAGGCACAGCTAAAAATATTAAACCAAATCTTATATCCTTTTCTTACAGCAAAGAATAGCTGTTTGGAAGCTAGCAAAATTGGGAGATTTCTTTCACAAATCATTGAATTATTGCATCTTGAAAATATTAGCAAGTACAATTTAAAAAGCAGAAAGCTACAATTACCCGTCTCTTCTTCATTTCTTGTTTTCTGATATTCTTTCATGAAAAAGTGCTATGGAAAGAATCTAACTTAAAAGGCTGCAACATCAACCTGAAGATAAAATTCTTTCTTATTTTATGTACAGAATGCTCAAAAATAACACAACTTGATCTTTACAATATTTATATTTCCTTATAAAATTCTACCCACATTATTTTCAACAGGTTTAGGCATTTGCAGTATACTCTGTACAGTTTGGCTATACATCGGATTTGTTTACTTAAAATGTTAAAATGTCAAACAAAAGAAAAAGATTTCTCCAATATTGCTTAATGATAGGAGGGGATGAGGTCTTGTTGAACTCTTTTTTCCCCGCTTTACCTCTGACATTTGGCTCCCTGTATTTAAGATTCTGGCCAGTCTAAAGAAGAGAAGCGTAGGCAATATAAACATGCATTGATTGAATCCAAACTACCTATAATGGTACAGAATACATCATTTTACCTGCTGAAAGCTTGCACACTAAACTTATTGTGGTACATACATAATGTGCTCGGATCATTATTCATTTGCTCAAACGTGCACCACAAGTAAAGGACTATTTACACAACAGAGGGCTCTTCATTAGACACACATGTTGGCAACCCTGCTGAGAGCTGAAGATGGCTAAACAATATTGCAGGAGAGAAAAAAAATTTTAAATGTATTATAATGGAGTTGGGGGTCTGTCCGGGACCAGTGGGGAAGAGAGGATGGTTGGAAGTCACACTGATGTAAGTGACACCACACAAGATAAGACAAACAACAAAGACATAAAACCAGTAATTTCCGACTCCAGTTCTCGTGAGATTTAATTGTCTGTGCAAAAATAATCCATTTGGTTTATTGTTGGTTAAGCACCTCAACATGGAACATTCCTTCAGGGTTAACAGAGTTGTTGAAAACCTGTTGCTCTTCCTAACCAAATGCTTTTTCTCCCATGCGTGATTGAGAAGTGCAGCATGCCTCCATGCAAATCTTTTTGGTGTGCATATAAGAGAGTCATAACATAGAACACCTGGGCCTCATACTGGTAATTTACTACTTACCCCCTTCCCCAACATAAACCCCATTTACAAAAATAGTCACAATGTGTGAATAGAAACAAAGAAAAGGGTGAATCCACCAACCCAGATTTTGTAAAAAGATGACAAATATGGCAGTTGAAATGCAAACAGTAGATACACTGACTGTACTAAGAGTTGTATGCTTAACACACACACACACACACACACACACACATCCACACCCGCACACACAAAAGAAATGTTAATTTTTCCCCCTCAACTCCTTTTACTGGTCCCTACAGTCTAATCAGCCATTTTTCTCTCCTCTTCAGCAGTGTCAGCTGGTAATGAAAACAGTAACCTCCTGTCATTCTTTCTACATTTTACAGTTGTGTTTTGATAAGGGGTTGCTGTCTTGTTAGAGGCACTGACCTTAGGAATACAGTACATTTGTAAAAACTGTCTGTTTGGCAGAGACCACCTGGAGGAGTTCTGTTGACACAACTACATTACTCACACAGGCTGTAAACAATTGGTCACCCAATCACATAGATTTTTATTTTTTCTTTTGTACATCTTTGCCTTCTTTTTCATGTTTTTCTTCAACTGGCTTGGTTACACGGTCATAGGATGGTGGACAGAGAGCTGTTGACATGGTCATGTCTGTCTTTTCGGTGTAAGAGTTTTCATTCATCTTGTCAACGAGGAATTCGTCTTTAATACGTTGGCTAGCCCCTCCCATTTTGTTTTTGTTATTTAAAAATGAAGCTTTCTTTATTGTTTGTGTCAGACGATAACGCCTGTAAGCCCGTTGGATAATGATAGCTGATAGCTCCTCTTGTTTCCTTTTTAAGGTAGTTGTGATGGGCTCATAGGAGGCTTTGGATGGGTTTGACTGCATAAAGCGGTCTTCCATCTGAATGCGGAGAGCGTCCATCTCTCCACTTTCCCCCAGAACACGTTTGGTGAAAGCAAACAATATATCAAGGCAGTGAATTCTGTCACCACTTACCATGGGCAGGTCCATTGCAATAAGCTGAACCTTGTTTGGTTTAGGTAAGTGAAGAGGAGGCTCCAGAGCAGCTGCAAACTCTGAAAGTTTTTCAAATTCCATAAACTGTGTAGCATCCGGGTCAAACTTTTCCCAGACCTCATAAAACATCTCAAAATCATCCTCGCTCAAAGGCTCAGCACTTTCTTCAGTTGCCACACCAAAGTTCTCCAAAATGACAGCAATGTACATGTTTACTACAACTAAAAATGAGATGATTATGTAGCTGACAAAGAAGAAAATCCCAACCGAAGGATTGCCACAGTCTCCTTTGACGGAACTTCCTGGGTGGTCTTTTTTGGGGTCGCAGTCTGGAGGACTGCTGTTTAGGATGGGTGCTAGCAAGCCATCCCAGCCAGCAGAGGTGGTGATCATAAAGAGGCAGATCATGCTGTTGCCAAAAGTTTCAAAGTTGAACATGTCATCAATGCCAACTTCTCTCTTCACGTAGGCAAAGTTGGACATTCCAAATATGGCGTAGATGAACATGACCAGGAAAAGCAGGAGACCGATGTTGAACAAGGCAGGGAGAGACATCATCAAGGCAAAAAGCAGAGTGCGGATCCCCTTTGCCCCCTTGATTAGACGCAGGATTCGACCTATCCTGGCAAGTCGAATTACTCGGAACAAGGTGGGGGACACAAAATATTTCTCAATGATCTCTGCCAAAAACATACCTGTTAAAAATTAAACAAAAGAATCAGGGATATTGTTTATCAGCATCAAACCTTCTCTTCTCTTATTGGAAAGTCTTTGCAGAAGCTTCCTTAAATTAAATTTACAAACAATTGGTTCCCAGTTTGGATTGGGGATAGAAGCAAGCCTTTATAACTGCCCTGGTGGAAGAATGGGCAAGTAGTTGTGCCCCTTAGTCCTAGATAATCTCAGGGATATTTATTTATTTATTTATTTATTTATTTATTTATTTATTTATTTATTTATTTATTTATTTATTTATTTATTTATTTATTTATTTATTTATTTATTTATTTATTTGTCAAACATGTACAAGATAGCAGGTATAGGTATAATCATAAACATAATCAAAGTGAATACAGATAGATGAAGACAATAGGACAGTAGGACAGGGACGGTAGGCACGCTGGTGCGCTTATGCACGCCCCTTACAGACCTCTTAGGAATGGGGTGAGGTCGACAGTAGATAGTCTAAGGTTAAAGTTTTTTGGGTTTGGGGAAGAAACCACAGAGTCAGGTAGTGAATTCCAGGCATTGATCACTCTGTTGCTGAAGTCATATTTTCTGCAGTCGAGTTTGGAGCGGTTTACATTAAGTTTGTATCTATTGTGTGCTCGTGTATTGTTGTGGTTGAAGCTGAAGTAGTCATTGACTATTGACCATGGCATTCTTCTAGATCAGGGGTGTCAAACTCACGTTGTCATGGCGGCGTCATGTGATGTATCGGGACTTTCCCCCCCTTTGCTAAACCGGGCATGGGCGTGGCCAGCGCGTGACACATCCGGCCCTGGGGCCGAGAGTTTGACAGCCCTGATCTAGATTATGCTGTTTGAGGCTGGAGTTTAGAAGGCTCTGATTTAGGACAGCCTAAATCCAGTATCAAAAGTAATGGCAGACATCTGTTTTCCTGATAGTATTTGGCCTGCGGGCTATTACCAAGCTCTATCTTGTCTTTTATGCCACATTATTTAACATGTACATGAAAATACTAGATGTTCATATGTATTTAAAAACTGGGAAAAAAGTGTGATTCATCTACGCAGAAATGTATCCACTCAATAGTTTAATAAATTAATAGGTTAACATTTTATTTACAAAGGCATTTTATAATTTAATTAGCTTTAAGTACTTAGATTTGTCAATATTTTTGTTTTGTTTTTATATTGTTCAATGGTCTAAAATTATTTTATTAACCTCTATTAATCATCTAGAACCATTTTAATTTGAGCCTTGTAACCTCTCCCAAAAAGTGTACAAAATACCTGTGATAAAGATACTAACATATAATGATAATTTTAAAATTCAGCCCTCATGGAGCATGAGATTGTAAGCAGGGAAATTAACTATCTCACGATGAACAGCAATGATGATTGAACAGAATTTGGCTACTCTTCCGACTATTATCTATGAAGTGTCTTGCAAGAGAAAAAGAATAAGGCAGGCATCTGTTTTGCTATGCTTCATTGTTACATGATTAAATCTTTGTGGCAATTTAAATAAAAGGGGCAACCAAGGCTTTTAGTGATTTAATTTCCTCCAAGGCAGATGAAGTTATACAGATGTACCACTGAATCTCTCTTTCAAAAGACCCGAAGGTTAAGACTATCAGGTTAGCTAATGTCAAAACTCTTTGTGTGTAATGGGAGCAAAATACTGGTATTTTGCCAATGTGAAGGGTCTTCCTACCATGCTTTAGTCATAATTTTTGAAGTAAAGTTTACAGCCTCACAGCACTCTGAATTGGCTTGGAAGGCCTCATGGAATAGTAATATAAGAGCTAAAACAGTGGTTCTCAACCTTCCTAATGCTGTGACCCCCCGCGACCCCCACCCTGCCGC
>QLTV01001483.1:2068347-2093502 GCA_003457575.1 Thermophis baileyi
TTCTTTCTTGTCTCTCTCTCCCTTTCTCTTTCTTTCTTTCTTTCTTTCTTTCTTTCTTTCTCTTTCTCTCTTCTCGGTGGCGGGAGAAGGAAGAAAGTGCTCTGGGACTGGGAGGGCGGGCAGCCCGGCAGCGGTGCGTCCCGTCATGTGCCGTCCTGGAGCGCCGTTGCCACCACAGCCGCCCCTCTCGCCTTCCTGGCTTTGGCTCCGAGACCAGCAAAGAAGCGCGGTTGAGCAGGGCCAGGGCGCTAGTGCGGGAGCAGCGAGGAGTTCAGGGCAGGCAGTGGTTCGTCTTCGTGCATGGAGGGCAGGCGAGGGGAGGGCAGGGGGTCCCCCGCCGCCCCTCCTCCGCACAACCTGCTGCTGCCAAGCGGTCTCCTTCACACTGCCCGTTCGCTCGTGGGGCGGATGGGCTGGAACATCCGTGCTTCTTTGCTGGCGTGGTTGAACGGGGCCGGGGCCATTCCCCCCCCTTCGCCCTGCCTGAAATACAGCCGCCGTGCCCGCCTCTCGCCTGTCGCGGCTCCAATGGCGGCGGCTTCAGGAGACACGGGATTGTCTGGAGCTGCTCCCCTGCAGCTGAGCCCGCGGCTTGTCCCTGCTGCCCCCGGGTGCGAGGGAGCGGGACGGGCGAGAGGCGGCTGTATGTTCAGGCAGGGCGAGGGGGAGAATGGCTCATCTGGAGCAGCTAAACTATGTTTAAGCAAGGCTGTGCTTGGCTGTACCTGAATCCAGCTATAAAGAACCTGGCCCAAAGGCATCGAGCAAGAACCGCAGCTCCCCCTCCCCTGTTCCCCACCAATCCCAACAGTAGGACTCAGAAGAAGGGCAGCAAATATTCAGAGTAAATTTTGCCAGCAGTCAAAACCACAGGGAAAAGTTTTTGACATTTTTAAAAACTCTTGACTAATAACCACATGGGTAGAGTTAATACGTGGGCCGGCAAAAATGACCCCGGGGTTGGACTAAGCGGTGCGGGGGGGACCACACAGACTCACATACATATGTAGGGAGCTACTCTTAGCACAAACTACTGCAGAGAAACTTCTAGAACAGGGGTCTCCAACCATGGCAACTTTAAGACTTGTGGACTTCAACTCCCAGAATTCTCCAGCCAGCATAGCTAAATAAATAAACTAACTTTGTGCCGCTGCCTGCCTGCCTGCCCACCCTGGCTCTGCTGAGAATAAACGTTGCCCTGAATCATTTGGGCTGGAAAAAACCTGCACCCACCCCATGCCTTTATCCACTGGAGTTGTCCTCCTGCTTTCCCCGGTTGCTTCCCTGATTCCTCCTGTTGCTTTTTTTTTTTCCTTCAGTGAAGTTTTGCTTTGCACAGGCACAAATAACTCACGTGGGGAGGAACTGTTGGGTTCTCTTTTTAAATTCAGCAGCGCTGCTACAAAACTGGGAGGTTTCCTCATACTGATTCAGTGTATTTCTCCTCACCAGTCCCTTCCCTTCCTTTCCTGTTAGGAGAGCCTCCTGCAAAAAGGGCCAATCATTCTGATTTTTCAATGGTTGTTTTGTAGTGCAGGCATTCCAGCCCAAAGGATTCGGGGCAATGTTTATCTTCGTGCCACACACCTGATACAATGTCTGTTCTCAATCAGAAATTCTTCCCTAGAAGATTCGTCCCGTTTTCTCCTCTTTCCCCACCAAAGTCCCCCTCCTGGGAATCTACTAATAGCTCCTCTCCTCGTAACTAAGCTTCTTCATTTTTTTTCCTTTCGACCCACCATACCGTAAGATGACTGGCTAACTGGCAATATCCGGTAAGATGCGTGTCTCGCAGCCCTCCCACCCCATGTCCTGCCCCACCTGCCACCCCCAAATTGTGCCCCACTGCGCGAGAGGCGCATTTTACCAGTCACTGGCAGCTCCAGATCTGGCGGCTTTTTTGGGGTTTTCTAAAAAAAAAATCACCTCTCCAGACGAGCTGGAAAACTTCCGAGAGGGAGGGAGGGGCAGCGTTTCCCCCCCACCTCCCTGGGTGCCTGCAACCTCGTAGCTTGCAGCAACTTGTGTTCTCATGAGTGCGAGGCAATTAATTTCGTTCTCTTTGAGAGCTGCTTTGCACCTTGTTTGGGGTGACATTTGCAGTGCCAAAAGTTTGCAAAAAATCCCACCCACCCCCCAAAGCCCAAAACAAGATGGCAGCGCATGCGCAGTGCCAGAAACTCAGCTTCTGCACATGTGCAGAAGAAGAAAAACCCAGGAAAAAATCCCCCCCCAAAAAAAATTCAGAAAAAAAAATTCGGAAAAAAAAAGATGGCAGCGCCCACGGACCAGCACTGACAGAACCAGTTCGGTGACGTCATCGTGATGTCACCAGCGGGTCGCTACCGGTTCGGGAGAACCGGTCTGAACCCACCCCTGTTCCAATTGCCCCCATTAAAAATCAAATTGCCCCCCTGTGGGACATGGGCCCCACGTTGGGAACCACTGGGTGAGACGGAAAGAGCCTGAGGCCAATAGATCCATTACAGGAATTATGCAGATCTGTCAACCACTTCTCTCACTGAGAAATGAACTGCTTTCAGTCCATTCGGACACATAGGAGGGAAAAAGATGTAAGATTTGAACTTGGGATACAGTCGGTAGTTCCTGGTTTTTCCAGTTCTATTATGTCTCCTTCTATTATCTATAAAAATTATCTTATCCCAGTGTTGTGTTCCTGAATCTCTGCATTTTACCTTTTGAGTTTGATTAATGGCCAGATAAACAAACACTTCTTGAAGAAAGCAGTTGGGGAATTTGTATTCTCAGATTGCAACTTTTGATCCTGTTAATGTGCTGCCAGATTTAGGTAGGTTGGCAGCTAGTTGGTAAAGCATATTGAGGAAAAAGAGTGATGGATATCTGATAAATTGAGATCTAATCACCTGTCTGGAATCTGTATCCTGGATTAAGATTACATTGCCAAAGGCATCATGATGAACTTTTTACTACAAATATACAAAAAAATACAGTACCCATATACTGTATATATATGTTCCACAAGAATAATTTATGTAAGGAATTCATGTATCAGAAATTGAATAATAATAAAAGCTAAATGTGAGAAGATTTAAATTGTTATAATAGTTCTTACCTACAATGGAAAGGATGACAACCACAAAGTCAAAAATGTTCCATCCAATTGTGAAATAATAATAGCGTAGGGAAATTAGTTTGAGGACACATTCTCCAGTGAAAAGGACAATAAATATAAAATTAATGCGGTAGAGAATATCTTCTGTTTGTTTACTTTGATCATCTGTTTCTACCATCATGGTGATCATGTTAAGGCAGATAAGAATCATAATACTGATGTCAAATACTTGTTGGGTCACAAAATCAAACACCATGCCTTGATATTTGTTCTGAAGTACAGAAGAAGAAATAATATTTAATGGAGAATATGGTGGGCACATTTGTTTAAGTAGAATTTAATTGAACTAAGGAGCTAATAATACAGGTAGTCCTCAACTTATAACAGTTTGTTTAGTGACCGTTTGAGGTTACAACGGCACTGAAAAAGTGACTTATGACTGTTTTTCACACTTACGATCGTTATAGCATTCCCATGGTCACATGCTCAAAAATTAGATGCTTGGCAACTGACTCATATTTATGATGGTTGCAGTGTCCCCGGGTCATGTGATAATCTTTTGCAACCTTCTCCCAAGCAAAGTCAATGGGGAAACCAGATTCACTTAACGACCATGTTACTAACTTAACAATTTCAGTGAGTCATTTAACAACTGTGGCAAGAAAGGTCGCAAAATGGGGCAAAACTCACTTAACAAATATTTCACTTAACAACAGAAATTTTGGGCTCAATTGTTGTAACTCGAGGTCTACTTGTACAACAGTATGAGAATTAAAAAGCAAACAAACTAAATAGCCCTCTCTCCCCTTTTTTCTCTATGCATTAACTTAATTTAAAATTACTTTTTGGTTGTGAGTAGACTGGATCATATTACTTACCCCTGGCCTAGGTATAGGTTTCTGAGGCTTTTTAGACCCCAATTTTTTCATTGCATTGTAGTACTTTTTCTGTTCTTCTGTCATAAAGATGTCTTGGCCTCCAAAGTAATGGCATAAGATGAAAATTGGTTATAATCATATTCTTGTGTATAGGTCTTAAATATAAATGCATTTATAACATATTACAAACTAAAAATAAACATTGGGCCTAATTTATTTTTATAATGAAAATGCTACACAATTTTAACCATGTAAAAAAAAAGTGACACGTGTTCAAACTTCAGTTTTTTGGGTTTTTTTTACAATTTGTTGAATAATAAATATACTTAATAACCAGCATGTTACAATAGTTATTATTAAAGATTTTATTTAGAGGCTGATGTGGGGAAATATTTAGGGGAAAGGAGAATAAAAGAGTTCATAGGGAAAGAGGAGAACCCCCCCCCCAACCTATGGCAGTATTTTCTTTTAAGTTTAAAGACAACTTTTATCTTGCATCCAGAAGCAGCCGAAGACCAGCTTTAAGTCAACATCAAAGCAGTACCACAACATAAAACCACCACAACATAAAACAACTCATGAGACCTTTCTATAGTTCATGGGGAAGGAACTTTCAGAAGATAGTGATAATTGGCTCAGTAGGTCTGGTGTGGGTCATCCTTTCTGAAGCTCTGGGCCTCCATGGCCATTTGTGCTTTGGTTTACCTTTCTTGCACATCATTTTTTTTCCTTTTGGGGATACAGAGGTAAATGGCCGGGAACACTAGTCTCATGTGAGACCAAATGCAGGTGTTCTAGGAAGTTGACATTCCCATTATTAAACAGAACTAAAGCATTTAAAAACATTTATCAGTCCAGTGAGGAATGTATCATTCATATAACTATTACTGTTGTTGTTGCTAAGATGATGTTGAGAGTGGAAAACGGGAAAGATAGTGGGGATTCTGCCAGTTGTTGCTTTAAAACTTCCAACATTATAGTGTGTAGGAGCAGCAACACTGACGAGTCCTAATGCCATGGCACAGTAAAGGTAGGGTATGAGGTCAGTAATTTTGTGTCAGGATACTTTCCTCTGCCTCAAGGATGGGACCAAAGCACCCTAGCTTGAACGACTTATCTCCAGAAGTTGTGGATGCTCCAACACTAGAAGTTTTTAAGAAGAGATTGGACAACGATTTGTCTGAAATGGTATAGGGTTTCCTGCCTGAACAGGGGGTTGGACTAGAAGACTTCCAAGGTCCCTTCCAACTCTGTTATTCTGTTATTCTGAACAAGCCTAAGAAGTTATGGACAAATGCTCATCATCAGAAGTCTTTATGCAGCAGAACTTCTTTACTTCTGCCATTGAGAAGAGATGGTTGAACACATGACCTTAGATTGTGGAACGCCTCAGTGGTGTGATTCAAATAATTTAACAACCGGTTCACCCAGGGTCAGGTTGGCTGTTGTGGGAGGTGTGGCTTATCCCCGTCTCCAGCTCCGCCACACATGTGGGACGACCCTCCCGCAACGGCCAACCTGACCTTGGGCAAACTGGTTGTTAAATTATCCCCCCCCTGCTATCAAAGTGGATCCTGGGCTGCGCTGCAATGGAGAAACGGGCAATGGAGCGGTCGGCATGAGGAAAGGAGGAGGAGCAGGGAGAAGAAAGAGGGAAAGCGGCCTTCTCCTTCCCTCGCACCAGCTTCTCCGTTGCCTGTTTCTCCATTGCACTGCAGCGCAGCGCCCAGGATCCACTTTGATAGCAAGGGTGGGTAATTTAACAACCGGTTCACCTGAACCGGTGCGAACTGGCTGAATCCCACCACTGCCTAACATCTCCAACCACTGATCAATTCAGCATCAACTGCTGGGCCACAAGTGTCTGACCCTTGCTAGACGCAAACTGGGGCTGTTATTGTAACAGAATCTTAGGAGTATTCTGATAGGAGTTCTTATTACAATTGGCCAGACAGATGAAAGACGCTATGAAGTGCCTTACATCATTAATACATATTGTTATGCCAATTTTTTATGCCTCTGCTATACCACATGCAATGCCTCTCTTTGAAACAGAAAAGATAAGGCAATGCATTGAACATTGTTCCACGTTAAATTACATATAAGCATAGGCCTTATAAGTATTAAGCCTGGATGAGAAAAGAGGAACATTGGGCATCTAGCTGGCAATGCAAAACCATTAAACTTTTTTAAAAAACTGAAACAATGAACATAATTCAACATGATTGAATTGAGTCTCAGTTTGGTGTAGTGGTTAAGGAGGTGGCCTAGAAACCAGGAGATCAGGAACCAGGGCCCTCCTTAAGCTTGAAAGTTGGCTGGGTGACTTTGGGCCAGTCACTCTCAGCCCAAATTATTTCACAGAGTTGTTATAGGATGCAGGAGTATTAAGTGCCATCTGAGATTATTTATTAAAGGGGATCAAATATTACTATTGTTGTTCTTGGAGTGCAATCAATGTCCAATGAATTTTACAGTATGGATGAATCTAAGTAAGAATAGATTGGATAACGTCTGGAGAGTCTGCAGACTCAGATAAGCTGCTCAAATCAAGTTGTGTAGGCAACAAACAGAAGCTGACAAGGTGATTTAGAGATAGATTATTTAGAAAACAAGTGGAAAAGTTCAGATCAATTCTAGAAAAACCAAAGTATTGGCATGAATAGCTAGGAAGACAAGAAGGATGAATATGAGAATTCCAAATACGGCACGCGGAGCCATATCTGAGGGCACGCGAGGCTTTGCCCTATGTCAGCTCCAGCGTGCATGTGCGAGCTGGCCAGCTGATTTTCGACCTTCCGGAGGGTGGGGGGAGGCTGTTTTCGCCCTCCCCAGGCTTCAGGAAAGCCTCCGGAGCCTGGGGAGGGCGAAAAACGGCCCAATAGGCCTACCGGAAGTTCATTTCCGAACTTCCAGTAGGCCCGTTGGGCCCGTTTTTTGCCATACACAGGCTCCAGAGGCTTTCCCGAAGCCTGGGGAGGGTGAAAAACAGCCCAACGGGCCTACTGAAGTCCGGAGGCTTCAGTGAGGCCTGCGCGCATGTGTGGGAGGGCAGCGCAGGGGGGTTGGTTGTGCGCGCATGCGCAGGGGGGAGGGCATGGCATTATGGTGTGGGTACTCTATTGCGCGCACGCGTACCCTTTTGGCACCCGAGCAAAAAAAGGTTCGCCATCACTGGCTTAGAGAATAGAACTGGCATTATGGAAGGTCCCCAAAAGCTTGCTAGAACTTCTAGATAGGGAACTATACAACATTTACAAACAATTTTTGAAAAACTCCCCAAAATCATGACAATTCTGACAATCCCCAAAATAGTTTCACACAGACAGAGAACATTATACATGTTGTAGAGATCAGTGAGGCCGTTTAGGAGGAAAAAACTTTAGTGCTTGTTCAGAACTGTACAGCTTGAAAGATTAGCTGGTTCTATACCCAGATTTAAAGCTATGCTAAAGAGATAAGAATGGTTGGATGCCTTTTCCTGTTTTGATTTTAATTACCCTCCCCCCCTTCCTGATGTGTTTAATTGTGGTCTGTTACCACACGAAATATACTGAAGTGAAGACGTGCCTCATGCTTAGTGCTTGCATCAAATACAAACTCCAGAGAAAACTTAACTCTCTAGCTTTCACAGACTCCTCTGGGCTCAAGGCACAGTCTCTCTTTTTTATCACATGATAGAGAAAGTAAAGTGCCCACCAGGATGGAGTAAAATTCAGCTCTGCTATTTATTATATAAATTATTAGCACTTTTTCCCCAGAGCCCTGGTGGCGTAGTGGTTAAATGCAGTATTGCACTCTAACTCTGCCTACAGCCTAGAGTTTGATGCTGACCAGCTCAAGGTTGACTCAGCCTTCCATCCTTCCGAGTTTGGTAAAATGAGGACCTAGATTGTTGGGGGCAATATGCTGACTCTGTAAACTGCTCAGAGATTGCTATAAAACACTATGGAGCGGTATATACTATGGAGCGGTATATAAGTCTGAATGCTATTGCTATTGCTATTTTCACTCTCCAAAGACTTGTGTTTCGCTGCTGTATCAAATGATTTTTCCTTCTAAGGCTGCTTTCCTACCAGCCTTAGGAGAAATGAACCCCATCAGTCTCTCTCAAGCCATAATTTCCAGAACTGATCTTGTGCCACTCTAAATTCTAACAAAATGTATTCTGAGGTTAGCATTAAAAAAAAAAAAAACATGGTTCCCAAAATATCCAGGACCATACATCTACGCCAATGTGAATCCTGATTGCTGTGTTTCCTCAAGATTTCTAAAGTGAACAAAACTCTTATTCAAACATTTGAGCAGCTGAAGAATTTATCTTCTCAAATACTTAAGTTATCAGCAATACAGTTAAGCTAGAAGCAGTGCAAATTTGAGTCCAAAATAAAAACAATTATTTCTGCAATCAGAACAGAATGATGAAACGTTATAATTTAGTTGATTAGGTTGAAGAATTCTCTTTGCCAATATGTGAATTTTCTCTCATACATTCCAATAGATCTCATCAGCACATGATTCTTACAGTATATACAATGACAGCAATCAAGATAACTAATTTGATTATGGGTTCTTAAACTCACAACTGACAACCATTTCAGACCTTTTGCATCATTCACAATAGATGAACCATTGTTCCAAATTTTTGCAAAAGAATTGTCAACTTCACACTGATTCTTGGAGAACATTTTACATACTCGAATAACATCTTATAAGAATTCTGCATTCTGCACCAATGTGAATGGTTTTCAAACAATTAAAAAGTATCTTAATTTAATGCGAAGAGATTGCAAGAATGGTTTTGGAAGTGAAGGATGGGCTGGTGTGTTTGTAAGTGATACCTTTTTGCTTTAACTAATCCAGGTCAAGGAAGAGAAGAAGAGATGTTCAGATATCAGTTCACCATGTCAAATTAAGTTTGAGACCAGACCAGAGGTGGGTCCCTCCCGGTTTGGACTGGTTCACCCAAACCGGTAGCAACCCGCTGGTGACATCACGGAGCCAGTTCGGTCGGTGCCGGTCCGTGGACGCCACCATCTTTTTTTTGGATTTTTTTTTGAAAAAAAAATGTTTTTTGGAAAAAAAATTTAAATTTTTTTTTCTTCTGCGCATGAGCAGAAGCCAAGTTTCCAGCACTGCGCATGCGTCACCATCTTGTTTTCGGCTTTTTTTGGGGGGGATTTTTTGGATTTTTCAGCACTGCACATGCGCGTGCAAGGCGCGCCCACGTGGCGCGGGAGGAAGCGAACCGGCAGCGAGGTAAGTTAGAACCCACCCCTGGACCAGACATATACTTCCTTCTCATCTTAACACAGATAAAATTAGACTCAAAGAAAATGGTTGAATTATTTTTAATTTAATAAATTAATATTTAACCCCATGATTTAAAAATGGGATGGGGTGGGAGGGAAATGTATGAATAAGGTTTGAGAATGAATGAATTGATAAAACTATGATAAGCATTAAAAGCTCCAGTGTGAGAGAAAGGGAGGAGATAAAACTGAATATTCAAAAGCTGAATTCAAATACTACTATTCAGGGGTGGGTTCTAACTTACCTCGCTGCCGGTTCGCTTCCTTCCGCACCCCATGGGTGCACGCGTGTTGCACGCCGCGTGGCTGTGCTGCACAGGCGCACGTGCACATGCGCAGTGCTGAAAATCCAGCTTCTGCGCATGCCCAGAAGCAAAAAACAAGATGGTGGCGCCTATGGGGCTGCCGAGAGAGCCAACAAGTGCTGGATCTCGGCCTCCAACAGGGCCCTTTTGGTGGGGTTGGAAGGGGTGGGACACTGGAGAAAACGTCTCGGTGGAGCAGAGACGAATTCCAGGGCTAGACCTAACTTTATGGTTTGCAGGACCCAGGGGTCCGTGGTCGTAACCTCCCACTGTTCGGCAAAATGATGTAAACGGCCGCCAATGGGAGGGCCTAATAAGGAGTCACTTAGACTTTCGGAAACCCCGAGAACTGGTTCAGGGGCGGGTCCAGCCGGCCATCGCTGCCGGTTCGGCAAGCAGGGGGAAATTCCCACTACCGGTTCTAAAGAACTGGTCCAAACTGGAAGGAACCCACCTCTGCTACTATTCATACCATTCAGGATTTTGCAAAGCATGTGTTCTCTCAAATGATTGTGAATATTTGTAGGTTTCTCCACTTATTTAGAAATCTGATTTATCAATTCACATAAGCCATGATTCCACCTTTAAGAAAAATATAGAATATATGTATATAAATACTTATCTTCTTTTTTTGTTGATTGAAGTTATCTATGATGACACCAATAAATAGATTCAGGGTAAAAAATGATCCAAAGATGATAAAGATAACAAAGTAAATATACATATAAAGGTTATCTTCATACTTAGGCTGTTCAAGCACCTACAAAATAAGTAACAGGAGAGCAAAATCAGAAAAAAATTTTTTGCTTAAAACATACACATCAGTATTTTTAAAAAATACATTCACAAACACTGTATCTTTACAATGATTGTCATGGAATTCCTATATTATAGCATCAGGTCATTATTTATATACATGCACGTATTAGTTAATATTACTAGTTTTTCTGTTCACATATTTACTAAGAAAAATCTAGCTTATTTTACAACACCCAAGAAATCCAAAGTGCTTACTTTTCTTGAATCAACCGCTGCATACATAATATCCATCCATCCTTTAAATGTGGCCTGCATCCAAAAATATTTAAACATATAAATGATGGCAATCAATGGTATCCATCTTAATCTGATTCAACAACAGGATATTCCAATAGAAATATTTTATATATATTAGCAAATGGGATCAGTTTAAAATTTTGCTTTCTATAAATTGGATACAGGTTTGTACAGGCATAGAAATTTCACTGTGTTCAGTAAGGTTAAGTATGCATAGGACTCAAGAATTGTGCAATATTAGTTTCTTCCAGGCTATGCTCTAGGAATTTAAACCACACAAAGCCACAAAGGGGACATATCTAAAGCTTATTCCCCAGTCCCCAACCATATTCCTAACCCTATGAAGAAATTCAGAGAAAATAAAAGAACATTTCTTTTTCTTTTAAACTCTTGGATAAGCAAAGGAAGATTATCTCATTTCTGCCTTGCTCTCTGCAGTTTTCAGGGCAATCATCACAGGTCAGTGATGGTTGGGGTTCCCTGGCCTACAAGTAGGCTTATTATATTGAATTTCATTTCCTCAATTTGGTCCCAAGTACAAATCAAAAAGAATGATTGCATTATCTTCACCTTATTAGAGATGTACATCTTTTAGATAAGTGAGGATTAAATAACATTTAAAACCCAATGCTTGGTGTACTAATTACACAAAGCTTAGATACAAAATATGGTATATTTGAAAATGGGGCAATAAGCTAGCTTACTACCTCCTTATTTATCCGTTGGTTAACTGACATTTGTATGCAACCCTCTAAGATAAAGTTCTCTGAGCAATTCATAATCCATAAGGATTAAAAACAGCGTAAAATAGCAACAGAATTCACCCTCATTAGCAATAAATGTTTTTAAACGAAGAAGTTTGGACTTCAGAAATTCTGGATAAGCAAATAGATCTTCTCTTGATACTGAAAAAATTATAAAGACATTTGGAGAGAACCTCATTTTATTAGGCAAGGGCATTTCAAGTATCTTGCAGTATGAACAAGTCAAAAGAAAAGCAAGCCTTTAATTGCTACATTTCAATCTCTGCACATTGGAAAAATCTCGCTGATCCAATGCAAATTATTGAAGAATCCCATATATTGTGACCTACATCTGGATTGGACTGCCCTCTCTGTTGCAGATAAAACATTTGAAACTAAGTAAGTTACGGGCTGTCTCAGCAAGCTCTGAAACTGAATGAGATGTCCACAAGGGAGATGAGAATGATGCCAGTGTAAGAATGGGTGCAAACGCCACTCTTTTTCCCCCCTCCCACAGTGTGATGTCAGAATGATAAAATTGGGAAGTTCCTGTGTACACAGATAGACTGATGGGGTTCTAAATTACCTAGCATTGGCATGATATGTAATTGCTTGAGAAAAACATTTGAATAAAAATAATGGAATTGGGAAATTTTAGCTATTATCCATCAAAATTTATATGATTGTTTTTCCAGATCATCATAAAATGCTATGTTGCACTAATATATCCCCTTACCATTGTTTCTGCTAATTTCATGCTCACAGCATAGAACCCTTATTAAAATCCTGGAGTTGCTCACACTGAAAAGGAGATCTAAAACTGAAGAATATAAATATTTTTTCAACTTCTCTAGTAGGTAGATATAACCTGGCATATCGACCATAACTTGCTAAATTATACCAGTCAGCTGTATTGGCAGGACTAATCTTGTAGACAAAAGTCCAGGGTCAACCCCGATGAATGAGTATGAAGTTATCCCCAAATTTAGCTGCGCTGGCTTACCACATTTTGAAGCAGAGATGGAAAGTTCATGACAGTCTAAAGAGGGGAGGCAGAAGACTATCAAACTATTGATATCAAAGGGAAAATTATATTCCAGGAACCATTATATCTGATCAAACCGCAAGCACCTTATTTGATCAAACGAACTTTTTATTATGCACTGAATAAGCAAGAAGACTTAAAGAATTTTCACTTACTACTTGCAGTAAAGAAAGATACCCAAATCCTACGTTATCAAAGTTGACTTTCACATTTTTCCATCTGGCAGTTTCATTTGCATGTATGAGATTCTCACACTCAGACTTATTGGCAACTTCATCAAGTTCAAACATGTTGCCAGTTGTGGTATTAATACAGTGGTAGAATTTGCCAGCAAACAAGTTTACTCCCATGATGCTGAAAATCAGCCAGAATATAAGACAAACAAGAAGCACGTTCATGATGGATGGAATTGCTCCAAGAAGGGCATTCACAACCACCTAAGTACACAAATACGGGAGGAAAAGAAAACGGTGTAAGAATAGGTGCAAAATTGATACAATTATTCTGTTGCATGAACACAAAATTTACTACTTTTAAATTAAAGCAAATTCTAAAAGGCTGAGTACTATTTTGAGTTTATCAGAGCAATGTTTTAAAATATTTTTTTGTATATTCAGCAAGACAAAAGATGAGAAAATCAAATTATCTAGATTAAAACAAAAATGCAAATAGTGCTAACAATAATATGAAGATTGTTGATATCTATTGAAAAGAAATAGGTATTAAAATTTCATAGAAAATAATATGAAAAACTAAACTACAAGAAAATAATGTAATCATTATCAACAAAAATGAATGTATTCTTTCTCCAAAATTAAAAACAGAAATCTCAAGAATATTTAAATAAATCAAATGAAAATCAGCATATATTTCAAGGAGTGAACTTAACCATGCAGTTTTATTACAAAGATAGATTTCTTTGCATAAGTAAGCCAGACACATTTGCAACATGTGCTTATCTAAGTAATCACATAGTTTATTTCAAGCTCCAGTCTTTATTAAGCAAATAAGTCTATTTTAATTAAATATTTTGCGAAAAAATAAAGGGGTGAATAATTCATAAATCTATATAGGGGTGTAATTAAAGAATCCAGAAACACTGAAGTACAGCATAACATATTATCTAATTCCTTAATGGTATTAGGGGTGAATGCTATCAAGAAACACAAGGAGGTGAATATTAAGACCCTATTAGCAGAATCATAGTAGAAATATGGGTTGCTAAGGATAAAGGAATTACTGTTGCCGATTTATGCCCTAACCAAGTTGCTGCAGGATTGTAGGGGTGGGTGGGAATTGATAATATTAAAGCCTGCAATAGATTGCTTTTTCTATTAAAAAGTATGTTAAACATCCCTGTCCATAAAACTAAATTTTACTCTTTGGGAAGAGAAGGGAGAAGAGTCTGAATCACTCTGTTTATTATTTATTACACTAATAGGAATTTATTTTTATTTTTAATTAAAAAAGGTTTCTCTCTGAACAATTCAAATGTTTCAACTAAGAAACAGAACTGTGTATGCAAGTGTGTCCTATATCCAGTATGAGGTCTAACAGGCAAAGCTAGCAGGTGAATCAGCAAAATACAGCTCTCTATAGCAATAGCAATAGCAACAGCACTTAGACTTATATACCACTTCACAGTGCTTTACAACCCTCTCTAAGCAGTTTACAGAGCCAGCACATTGTCCCCAACAATCTGGGTCCTCATTTTCCCAACCTCGGAAGGATGGAAGGCTGAGTCAACCTTGAGCCGGTGAGAATAGAACTACCAAACTGCTGGCAGTCGGCAGTCAGCAAAATTAGCCTGCAATACTGTACTATTATGTAGAGTGCCACCACGGCTCTATATAATTAACCATGTTTTAAAAATGTTATATTTTTCTATCTTTGATTTGATCTATCTTTGATGTAATACCCATTTGGTATACATCAACTGTATGATATGGAAAAGACCAATGTTTCTCACCCTGTGCCACTTCCAGATGTGTGGATGTCAACACCCAGAATTCTCAGTAGTTGACTATGCTAGCTAGGGAATTCCGGGAGTTGAAGTCCACACATCTGGAAGTCATCAAGGTTGAGAAACCCAGATTAGAATGAAAAAAATCAACTAATGGGAATCATACCTTATCCTACACAACCTTTTTGACTATGTTGAAAACAAGCAAAATGAAATACTCGTGTGGAAATCAAGGTGGGAAACAGGTCTAACTAAAGTAAAAATTGGTGCATGAAGTTGCATTATTGTCCACTGATTTGCTCATTGTGGATAATTATGAAACAACATGGAAAGATCATCCCTGCCCTGAAAAAAAACTACAACATTATGGATTTTCAAGAGACAGCATTTTGATGAGAGACTATGATCAAGCAGTTACTGAATCCAAACAACATGCTAGCAGTTTGGGGATCCAATGGATCAATCTATTCTACACAGGAATAGGTCCCTGTAGGTTTAGGAATAGGTTCCTAAATAGGTAAGTCTCTGTTTAAAGGAGGTTTTTGGAAGTTTCTTAAACCAAATAACTATGCCTAAACTCAGAAGAGCACTAACATTAACACATTTCAATGTCCTCTCAAGGGCAGTTCCTGAGGGCCAATATAAAAAAAATTCTTATTAAGCTAAGATTGTGACCTTGTTCAGAAAGATCCATTAAATCCATAGCTCATCTTTTATTTACTGGGTCTTCTACATGGATACAAGGACTCACTTCATAATCCCTATTGGGTGAAATAACTAGACAATTTTGATGTAGGTATGTATGTTCAGCATGTAACTTTTATCAAACTAATATGATTTCATTTCTTTAAATATGGCAAAATTTTGTTATACCATCTATAAAACTAGACATGCCCTGATCACCTCAGCTATAGTACCTATTGATAAGTTTATAATGTTTTATTGTATTTAAAATCAAAATTGTTTAATTATGTAAATTATTTTGTTAACTAAGGGAATTTTAGTTGGTGACCATAATAAAGATTATTACAACTAAAACACCTCCTAAAAGAGAAGGTTTTTTTTAAAAAAAATGTTCTTATTAGCAAACTAGAACGTCAGTAAAACTGCAGACGTCTATGAAACGTATTCTGTTTTTCAAAGGCAATAAACTCATACGTAACTTTTTTAAGCATTAGAATTGATTCTGTTCATGATTTGTGAAGAGTCATGTTAAAAATTATAATAAGAGTATTTCATACTACAATTTTTTTTGAAAGAATTGGATTTAATAAAATGGAGTCCTCTATGAGCACTAATTTGCTGGCGACTTCAGTCAGCAGATGTTGAGGGACGAAGAATAGATAAAACGGTATTTGCCAAGTGACCTGCTTTGCAATAATGAAGCTTCCCTGTGTCCTCCATCTACATTGAAGGATGCTTCTCTATTCCCAATGTTGAAACAAAGTTCAACTTCAAGTATGGAACTGAACTGAAGCAAGCAAAATGCTTCAGGTGGGTCTTGTTTAACCACAATCATATTGGATGCAGCATGTTTGGGAACACTGCAGTCCCTCCGTCTCATACAGTTTATCATTACAGATTGTGAATGTGAAAGATTAGATTTCTAAGCATGTAGGGGAGGAGCTGTGGAAGTATTTATTTCCTAATTCTTCTCTACATAGTCAAAAATACACACAGACCTTCCTTACTCCAAGCCCTTCTCAGCTAACCTGTATCCTTATTTTTCTGTCTTGAAAAATAGAAAAGGCAACATGTTCTGTCTACGAATACTATTTGCAGATCTTAAAAGACAGTGAAGATAGCAGCAGTGACTGCCATCTGGACTGTATTACATAAGGATACCAGGATCCTACTAGTACAAATACAGAAAGAGTCTCTATTTTTTGTCTTCCAAGGCTGGCCCTGTTTCCCTTGAGAGGAAAAGAAAGGTTCATGTTCAACTCCGTAATGAAACTCAGCCTTTAAACAGGTAATTTTCAACTCTAGCATCTCAGTGGGTTTCATAGTTGGCTGGAAATTTACATGTGAGCAAAATTTCTAAGCCATTCTATAATGCAAAAGCCTTCTGACACCTTAATATTTATATTAGGACAATCCTCACATCTGAAGAATTTCATCTGAGGGAAAAGTTATTACTGTCAAACAGAAAACAATGGAAATATAAGGATGCTTTTATGTATAATATTGACTGGCATCACCCAAGTTGTGATAAGCTAAGGTGGTAGAGAGCATACTAGGTAGCAGAGATGGGAAAAAGCAACCTCACCAGGTTGCTATTTGGTAAATGGAAATAGCTGGTGCAATAGGCCTACTATGATTGTCATTGTGGGAGAACGTCCATTTCATGCCCATCAATTCCAAAGGTTGGGGATAGCAAGTTTAGATGAAGTAACAATTATCTAAAACTAACTTACACAAGTCACAGTTAATAATTACAGACCCAATACGTATTCTCAAAACCTGGCTGAGTGAAGGAGATAATGTTATCTTGTCAGAGAAGGGTCTTTCAGCAACCTTACCATCAGGGCTAGGGATATGAGGAAGATCCGTCTGTTAAGGGCAGTAATGGGTTTTGTTAGTTTCTTGCAGTCCCATATTTGAAGGGGGGAATGAGGCAGCCAAGGCTGCTTTTCTATATCGACAACAATGCTCTGGAACAGGGGTCTCCACAACCTTGGCAACTTTACGACTTGTGGACTTCAACTCCCAGAATTCCTCAGCCAGCGCAAGCTGGCTGAGGAATTCTGGGAGTTGAAGTCCACAAGTCATAAAGTTGCCAAGGTTGGAGACCCCTGCTCTGGAAGGACTTCTCTGTGGAGATCAGACTTCCCCATGCTGGCTTTCAGGAAACTACCAAACATGGAATGATTCTGAAGAGCATCCTTTTAACTTATTAGATTTCCCTTTTTGCTCTTGATTTTCTTCCCCCCCCCCCATTGGAACTATTGTTGTATAATCATTTGTTTTTATGTGGTATTTTAATGGTTGTTATATTGTATACTCTACTCTGTAAGCTGCTGAGAGTTGTTAGAATGTAGCAATGTACTGTAAGTTTACTAATCAAGCAAGCAAACTAACTGAAGAAGAACTAAGACCAAATCACTCTTATTGGTGGTTTCACAATTGCAGAAATCTGATAGGGCAAGTTGATGGCATGACAGTTGGACCACTCCCAAAAGATGGAACCAATGATTTGAGTAAATTGCATTGAAACATTAAGGGAATTAACTTTAACAAACAGTTTTGGTAATCAAGAATTTTAAGACCCTGTGACTGCACCTTTTCCTCACAAGGAGCCAATATTTTCAAAATGAGATATTGTAATAGAACTGGTTAAATCTTAAACTTTGCATCTGACATTTCTTTAGCCTTCGCATATGTCTAAATGCTCATAGTTTCATAAGTGATTAACAAAAAGAGAAAAAAATAGCTGTTAATTCTTTTTATACTGTACTGTACTATATTCATATAGAATGTAATGAAGTGGATACTGTAAGTATGCTTTGTCAAAAGTAAGTATTGCTGAATTCAACAAAGTTTTCTCCTAGTAAGTTGTGTTTAAGACTGCAACCTTATCACCTGAAAAAGTGCAATGTTTGAATCTCAATTTAGATCATTGGAAGTTATGGGACTTGGTTTAGTAATGATTTAAGATCCACTGATATTACAGATAGTCCTCGACTTACGTCCATAATGGAGCCTGCTAATTAATCACAATCATAAGTCATGAAAGTCAGAAAGCATATCATCATGTTACCGATCTAATTTTATAACTTTTTTGGGGTGGTGGTTGTTAAGGGAATGCAGCAGTTGTTAAGCAAACATGGTAGTCGTAAAGCAAACCCATTGTTCACTATGGGTTGTGTTTGTCAAAATCTGGAAGCAACTGGTTTTTGGCACAAACATTGTAAATTGTGGTCATGTGACTACGAGACACTGCAAACAGTCATAAAAGTGGGCTGGTTGCCATAATTGAGGGGTGCTATCAGAACTTTGGAATGGGCTCATATCTTGGGGGGGGGAGGGGGGCTCTGTCGTAATTTCAAATAGTCGCTAAGTGACCAGTCGAGTACAACCTGTAATTTCTCATTATTTAATATGGGGTTTATGAATTAATACTTACATCCCATTGTTTATAACATTACTGTAATTATAATTCGCTTGCAATTACAATGTTAAGATATTCATAATTTAAAAATATGTTTTATTTGTATGAAACGTTTGAAGGAAATTGTCTCTGGAAAATCAAAGATAGATAGATAGATAGATAGATAGATAGATAGATAGATAGATAGATAGATAGATAGATAGATAGATAGATAGATAGATAGATAGATAGATAGATAGATAGATAGATAGATAGATAGATAGATAGATATAGAGAGATAGGGAGATAGATATAGATAGAGAGATATATACAAAAGTTATAAAGATTTTCCAGAGTATAGTCTTTAAATGGAAGTACTATAGAGCAAATTGTTTTGTGCTATCACTAAATTAGATTAATGTAAAAGTACGCAGCATTTCCCCTTTCTCTTCTTAAACACCTTATTTGATTTACTAAGCTGAAAGAGGCTCCTTTTAACAACCTGTTACTCAGTGGTGAAATTCAAAATTTTTTACTACCGGTTCTGTGGGCGTAGCTTGGTGGGCGTGGTGTGGCTTGGTGGGCATGGCAGGGGAAGGATACTGCAAAATCTCCATTCCCACCCCACTCCAGGGGAAAGATACTGCAAAATCCCCATTCCCTCTTCACTCCTGGGGGAAGGATATTGCAAAATCTCCATTCCCACCCCACTCTGGGGCCAGCCAGAGGTGGTATTTGCCGGTTCTCCGAACTACTCAAAATTTCTGCTACCGGTTCTCCGAACTACTCAAAATTTCCTCTACCGGTTCTCCAGAACCTGCTGGATTTCACCCCTGCTGTTACTCCTTTTTGATGATACACAGCATTTCCCATCCTTCTTTTTGGGCTAAACTTTACACAAAGGAAATAGTAGAGTGGACTGAGCTGCAATTATGTCTACATTTGCTATGTCCAGTAAATACAGAAGGATTTATGTCTGTATATATTTGTACATCTCTACCAGGGGTGAAATGCTCCCGGTTCGGGCGTGCCTGCCAGTGGTCGGAGAGCAGGTAGTGACGGCAGCGCGAGGCTTCGCCCTGCCCGGATGCCGCCATTTGGGTTTTTTTACCCTCTGCGCATGAGCAAAACATTCTGCGCATGCGCAGAGGGTAAAAAAACCTAAATGGCGGCATCCGGGCAGGTGGGCGAAGCCTTGCGCTGCCGTCGCGCAGGTAGTGACGGCAGCGCGAGGCTTCGCCCTGCCCGGATGCCGCCATTTGGGTTTTTTTACCCTCTGCGCATGAGCAAAACATTCTGCGCATGCGCAGAGGGTAAAAAAACCTAAATGGCGGCATCCGGGCAGGTGGGCGAAGCCTTGCGCTGCCGTCGCTACCGGCTCTCCGACCACCGGCAGGCACACCCGAACCGGGAGCATTTCACCCCTGATCTCTACTAATACATTACCATGGTAAACAGGCCCACACATCAGACAAAACTATAGCCTGTTGATAGATTTAATATTTCTTGCTTTTTTAATGATTTTTTAAAGTTTTGTTTTAGTTTCCTATGCTACCCATTTGGAGTTGGGTGGCCAATACATTTCAATAAATAATAAATAATATATCGTGTTTTACTGAATCAGGCACAACCAACTGGATTCACCAAAGATGCTAAAACGTTAGCCATGACTTTAAAGCCACAGTGGCTGAGTTCACATTACATAAAGCTGAAACCAAACAATCAGACATCAATTCAATCTAATATGTGAACCAGGCGTGTTTTTGCTTTTCTTAACCAACACTGTAATGTCAGGTATAAAACAACCCTACCAGAGCAGATATCTTTTGTATGCAGAAAGGTACCTCAGGCTTTCTTAGATTTTAACGTTCTAATTGTGTTTCTTCTCTTTCTTTTCTTTACAGTGTGAAACAAGTAATGGAAAAACAACTGTTGGGAAAAATAGTATGCCTCATTCATAAAAAAATAAATACTTAATAATTGGGTCTGTAAACATTGAACATTTGTGATATTGTCAATTGCCAATTAGTCATTACTTTGTCAATGTAAAGTGTGTTTTAATATATCTGCTGAATTACATAAAACTCTATAGATGATATTCAGGGTAAAATTTTCTTTTTAATATTACTATCTCAAAAACTGGACTGGAAATTTGAAATATGATAAACTTTAAAGCAATCAGCCAGAAATGTGCGTAAGACATGCAAAACTAAAACTGCAAGGTGGATTAATTTTTTAAAACCTTTTCTGCTTTACTGATGTAAGAGAAAGGTACCAAGCACGGCGTAACATGCTCTCTTTCAGTGAGTTTACACATAAACACATGCTTTATTGCTATAAAAAGCAATCTATAAATTTAGCAAAGCAATGGATATTGATATTGATTTTTCTATGTTAACAATAGCATACTTGAACTACAGCAAGAACTTTATATTACAGTAAATATTAAGAATGATAAATAGAAAGCAAAATGCATATCCAAATCTCATTTTGCAGTGAGATTAGAATACTCTCAATCTATAGCAGATATAAAAGAGGTTATTTACTTTGCCTTCCAGCACCTATGTGGAGTTAAAGTGTTTTAAATTTAGTTTTAAATATATTTGAATAACTATAATATAACAAAACAGATATGATTTTTTTTAAATATTGTATTTTGATTATTTTTTCTTTTGCTTAATGACAGGTATTTTATAAATATTAAAAGAAGTTTGTCATATGTCACAGACTTACATTGTCCTTAGGCCTTGGGGTAGTCTTCTGCGTAGAAATAATTTTTACCAGTTTAACAGAAAAATCATATAATGTTAATTTTAAAGTCCCACATTTAAATGTAAGTATCTAAATATGTAAAAACTAGTACCCGATATTTGGGAACAACTCAAACTAAAATTTGAATGGAAAAACTATTTAAAGTTCTTTATTACCCATTCTGCCAATTAATTAAATGTAACCAAATACTTATAAGAATGTAATTTATAGAATAATATTGATACTAGATCTCACTTTGATTTAAATGCCACTTGACTACTGTAAAAATCTATGTATACGCATTTTCTTTGTAGCTTTTTCTGTGAGGGCTCACTGGGAATCTCATTAGTTTCTTAACAATTTTTATATGCTCTTTTGTCTTCCAAATAATACATCATCTCCTGAATTTGAAGCTATAAATTTGCTTAGTATATAAGTGCAACTCAGGTCTCAAGGCTTCCAGATTTATGTGGCTCTTGAATGATCATGGCATTGGAGTTCCCCAAGCCCATACTCAGCATCAGGCTGCATTGCAGAAAAAAATATTATATGTTGAGGCATAATAGAAATAAAGGGCCCAAAAGACCAACAGAATTTGTGAATCCTTATTTTCCCCCAAATAGAAAATGGCTAGTACCTAATATCTAAAGATGTTCTTACTCCACAATCTGTTGCCGCAAAGATAATAGTCGAACCCCAATTCTCTGATGTATATCATTGAACCACTGCTCCCCTTGAAGAGAGCAAAGAGGTATTAATGGTTTGCAGGACATACTTCTTCGCCATCAGCCCATTCTTCCCTTGTTCCCTTTAGAATAAAACTATTGGTGAAAAGTGTGTGGTAGCTGTTAGTGACTCCACAGAGCTGGTCAGTTAAGTATTTCAGTAGTTTATGTGAATTCTTTTCCTGTTCACGAATCATTCATTAACAGATATACTGATTTCTGTGAATGTGTATTCTTTTTAAATTTTGGCCAAGTGCTATGGACTTGGTAAATTCTTTGCAGATTTTATCCTTGATTATTATATCTCTTTAGTTCTGGCTGCAATGATTCTATCATTAGAATCAAATCTGATTTCCTTTGCTCCTTGATTCAATGAGAGGCTTTTTCAAGGAGGAAGATCCATAGAAAATGGTGAATAACTGATACCAGTGTGTATAAGTGACACCTCCTTTCCATTTAGAAAGCTTTAACTAACTAGCAAAATTGTTTCTGAATGTAAAAATGAAACCAAATGCATTCTTATGTCCTGTCTTATGAAGAAGATATGTGTTAAAGTAATTTTTCATCTTGCCATATTCTTGTGCACATATTACATGAACATTAAGCATTATTGCCATTTCTGACGATTAATTAGGAAGGAGTACAAAGCACAACAGTTTCCCAAACAATTGTGTCAACAAAAACATATTTGCAAGAATGTTCATGAATAGTAAAGAAAAAGAAGCATGAACATGGATAAACCAAACAGTCAGTTGAAAACTGAATGAATGTTCGTGAACACTACAGGAATTGACCAGCTCTTACCCTATTCCACTGCTGACTTCTCAATTCATGAATTTCTTGTTTAAAGGAATTTGTTGAAATTAAGGGGTGGTTAGATGCACCTGAAATTCATGTATCGAGTCAGTTTCAATTTACAATATTTCTTTTTAGAAATTTTGAAGAAAAGATATGCAACCTGATGGATACAATTTGAGGAAATGAGCTCCAATCTGAATCTCATTTCATGTATTGGTGATTTTTTGTATTTCTTTTTTCATCTAAATACTACATAAACAGCATGTTATTAATAGCTGTTCATCTCACTAGACGGGTTCTTTTATCATTATTCAAAAGCTGTTTCCTCTTATGTTTCCATGAAGTGGCAAAAAACATACTCTAAAAATAACGTTTGAACAACATGCAGTTTGAATTAGGTTGTATGCAGAGAGTAAATTCATATTTTCACAGAAATATTTTGAGTTTCACTACTGATTTCAGTACAGTCACAAATTCAACTACTAACTTTAAGAAAGACAAGAAAACAGGGATAAGACATAAGAATCTTTTCTGAGATAGGAATTAAGACAGGATGCTGACTTACCCAGAAAGCAACCGAATAATAATGCATGGTTTGGGTAGATAATACTGGAATTATTTTAACTCTATTGAGAATTATTAGCTAGTGTGGGGGGGGAGGGAAAGAATCAATTGAATTGTTTGGTTAATTAGCCATTTAACAGGTTTAGTCCAATTAAGGTGATCATATTACATTTAAAGATTATAGAAATATCTCTGTACAGCTCAATTAATAATTACTTTTGAATGCTATTAATATTTAAATGGTTCACTGTAAAATAACTGAGACCTGATCTTATTTGGAAAACTGATGCTAGTCAAATATGACCAGCTGATTGAAAGCCTAAATGTAGCCTGTGTGTATTCATTTTGACGAGAACTGGTTTTTCCCCTTATTAATTTCAATACTTAGGGTCAGATATTTTTCAGCACGGCATGCTGTTTTAAACAGCTGCATAACATAAACTTTGTTCATGAAATAAAAAAGAGTCAGAAGAAAATCAAACCAAATTGACCAACTTTCGAAGTTCCCATTAGCGAATGTGCTTTATTTAAGAACAAACTCCTCAAATTGGCTAGAAAGTAAAGTAATATAAATCACCCTGCTAATATGTAGCATTAAAAAAAAAGGCTTATATTTAGCTAATGAAAATCTTTGGCTTATCTACTACTGCTAAATGTGCAATTGTATGAAAGGGCAGGCGTTTTTGCATGGATTGATCATTCTCCACAAGACATGCATGGAGCATTCATTAGAGTTAGGCATGCATTTTATTTATCATCAAGCTTCTTCTCATTTGTTTTTCTTACCCTCATCCCTTCAAATCTTGATAAGGCTCTTAAAGGTCTCAGTGCTCTCAGAGTCCTAAGGGATTTAATGGCACCAAGTTCTGAATAACCCAACGCATTTGCCGTTAAACTTATCAAAGATACCTGTGGGGTGAAAGAAATGACAAGTAAAATTATCCTTTGCATCCTGTTTCGTGTTTAAAGCTGTAGCATTCCTTTAAGCAACCCACACTCTGAAGGAACAGGAGACATTCCAAAGATAAGCAGGTTCTTCCATGAACTTGAAAGCCTTCAACATCAGGTTTCTACTAGGGCATGTAGCGGTGGGAGAAATCGGTTGCTAGCACAATTTGCTAAACTTCTACTTTGTTTAAATGAAGCTTTATTAAATGAGCCATGACTGGCTTTATACAAGTTATTTTAGCCTTCCAGTATGCCAGGTTTGGCATTCTATACACTGGAGTGTTAATAGGACTAATCTGGCTAAGCTTTCATCCTGGTAATATCAGCCAAATATCAGCCAACCCTAGTTTGTTTGGTGGGTTTTTTTTTTTTTTTTTGCAGGGCTTGGATTCAAGAGCTGGAGTGGCCTCTAAGGAAATGTTACATAGACTCAGCCTATTCTTATAAGTTGTTTGGAGAGAGGTCTACGATCTGACTTCCATTTTTTAAATAACAGACTCTGGTCTCCTGAAAGTGTAAACGTTATATAGAAATCAAGTTTTATGTTTATGTTTATGTTTATTTGTATTTCTATGCCGCCCAACTCCCGAGGGACTCTGGGCGGCTTACAACAATATAAAAGAACTTGTTAAAATATAAAAAACTATTAAAAAGAGACATAATAAAAACAGTTAAAAACAGTTAAAAACTCATACACACCGTTTCATGGCCGGATCTCGCCAAATTGCAGGAGCAAGATCAACGGCCCCAAGCCTGCCGGAACAGCCAGGTCTTCACCGCTTTCCGGAAGGCCAGCAGGGTGGGGGTGGTCCGGATCTCAGGAGGTAACTGGTTCCAGAGGGCCGGGGCAGCCACAGAGAAGGCCATCCCCCATGGGCCCGCC
>QLTV01001483.1:2099508-2125570 GCA_003457575.1 Thermophis baileyi
GAGAGAGAGAGAGAGAGAGAGAGAGAGAGAGAGAGAGAGAGAGAGAGAGAACAAGAGTGAGAGAGTACAAGTGTTAGATATGATCTGAAATCACAGCTGCAGAAATTTGGTCATAAATGCATGCATTAGTCATAAAATGATTTTTTTAAAAAGTCTTTAGCAACAGTTGCTTAAAACGAGGTATCTGTTAAACGGGGAATATTCTCCAAGGATTCATTGGAGGCAGATTTTATATTCTAATCTATTTGCATGAAAATATTTCATACTGTCTAATCTTTGAAATATACTTCCCCACCTCAGAAATATTTCTTATCCCCTGAATCATGTACATAAGTAGCATTTCAAATCTTACTTCTTTGCTTTCTTCCAAATCAGACTCACTACTGAATTCCTCGGTATTTAAATTTTCAAAATCAGATTCTCCAACAGCGATTGGTACAGTCACCGTTAGGCTTGGATTGTTAATGAACGACATGTAATCACTTTCATCTACCACGTATTTTTCCACGCTGCTGCCAGTGCCTATGCCACTGGTGGTGGTTCCATTTCTCTCTCTAAAATAATCAATCTCTTTGCCGATTTCTATGGTGTGGTTAGAGATGCAACTGTTCTTATTGTGGAGCTCCTCGAGAGGTTTGATTTCATCTAGAGCTTTTTGCTTTTTGACAAAGGATTTCTGGATGAACTCATGGATTTTCCTTTTCATAAAATCTACTCCTTTATCAATCCTCGCCATTGCAATCTGCAGATTGTTCATTTCATTATCATCGTCTGTAGCAGCAAGGTTATCTGCGCTAAATGAGCTCAAGAGCAAGGCCAAAAAGAGATTCAGCACCTGAAGAAAAGAAGGAAAATTCACCCTTGGTTTTGATTAGCAGATGCTATACCCTGAAATAATCTATTTGAAATTCATCCTTGGTTTACAGACTTACAACCTAGTTCATTAATCAATCACACATTATAAAAATAGATTTACAACCTAGTTCATTAATCACGCATTATAAAAATAGAGAGAATGTGTACATTTAAGGCTGTGCTAACCAAGATAAAGACCAAGAGGACACATGCACACACATATCCAGGCAATCTGGGTTCACACATCAAAGCATTACTTAGGGTAGAACGGGTACAGATGTTTATGGAATCCATTTCACTTATGAAACCCTCCTCCCAAAATGGCACCTGGTTTTGACTAAGTCACAGAAAACCCAGAGCTGCCTTTTGAGGCAATGGAAGTTCTATAACACTGCCTTGGAAGATCACTGGTTATGGAGGCCCACTGCATTCGCTAAAGGTTTCCTTCTAATTTATGAAACTTGAAGGAAAGATTGACTTCATGAACAAAAATTGTCTATGCTTGTGTATTTGTGTTCCTACTGATATTCAGCTTTGAAACTTGATTGCAGTAATTGATAGCCTATTTATCTTAATCAGAATAAGTACCTAGTTTGAAGGAGTGTAGATACAACAGTATAAGAGGGGAACTACAGTGGTGTTTAAAAGTTTGTAAATGTACTGAATATTCAACTTTTACAGTATGCACAGATAGAACCTAGAATGTGATCTGTTCTCCATACAAATCCTAAAACTTGTAAAAATTTGTAAATTTTTAAACCTAAAGGAGAACTCAATTAAACAAATGTGTTAAAATAATTGTACTACTTCTTTTATTTATTAAGGAAAAGTTTGAAAATTCAAAAAGATACACAAGCTTTTAAGCATCACTGTATTTTCATAGGTTGGCAAATATATTTTTGTTTACCAAACACTTCTAGTGTTTCAATGAATGTTTGACAATTGCATGAAAAATCATTCTATTTGAAAAGAGGATGTCTTATTTAAAGAGACTATACTTCTTAATATGGTATAGAATAAATATTTATTTTTTTAAAAAAATCACATACCACTAAATTTCCAATCACCATAACCATCATGAAGACTGTAAGGCACATGGCTTGACCTGCAACCTCCATACAGTCCCACATGGTTTCTATCCATTCTCCACAAAGAACTCGGAACACGATCAAGAAAGAGTGGAAAAAATCATTCATGTGCCAGCGAGGGAGTTCACAGTCTTTTGCGATCTTGCACACACATTCCTTGTAGCTTTTACCAAAGAGCTGCATACCAACCACAGCAAAAATGAAGACAATGATGGCCAGGACCAAAGTCAGATTTCCCAAAGCACCAACAGAGTTGCCAATAATTTTGATCAGCATATTTAGTGTTGGCCAAGATTTAGCCAATTTGAAAACTCGCAACTGAAAAACAAATAAGTGGCCAAAAAAGTTTAGTAAGTAACAAGACAAATTAGTTAAAAGTAACCAGATGGAGCCAAGTTACACTGAAATAAATTGGTATTCACATATTACAACACTGAAATACAACCATCATTATTTAAAAATGAAGATTATTTAATTCATTTTCTTCCGGTGAGACCCCATTATAATTTAGAGTTTAAAACTGAAATCCTATTTACATTTAAGACTAACTTTATGAATGGGTTTTACTGATACAAGTCAAATAATTAGTTTCAAAGTGCAACCAACTTTTATTGAACCATATAGCTCATATATGACATTCAAGCTACTTCAGTAAAAAAGCTAAGAATCTTAGTTTTATATGTATCCAGTGAGTCCCACTATTGAGAGAAACAACAGAAAATCACAAGATGAAAATCAAGGATTTTTCTAAATGGTATTTTTTCTAGCAGAGATTTCCATTAATGGAATATGTTTGGACATAATTCAAGCTACCTTCCCATTCTTCAACAATTTTTTGTATCATTTCCCCTTCTGCCATACTACCGTCCCAATCCTTCTGGAACAGATCTGAAGGATTTGCAGTGGCTATCTTCCAGACATATGACTCTACAAATGATTGCCATCAGATACAAGCCTCAGAATTTTGAGCATTAAGAAAGAAGAGTATTCAGTTTCGAAATTGTGGTTCAACATCAAAATCAATTAATTTTAGCATCCTGAACGGATAAAGATGATGTACATATACTTGTATTTGTTAAATGAAACAATTTACCAGTCTGAATGATCGGAGAACTGAGAGTCCTTCCACATTTGCTAGGCCAAGTTCAACCAAACTAAGGGTGACAATAAAACCATCAAAAATATTCCAGCCTTCTTGGAAATAATAATATGGATCCTTGGCTACTAGTTTAAGAAACATTTCTCCTGTGAAGATTCCAGTGAAAACCTAAAATGTGAAAGGCAGATTTATCAATTTCCAAAAGCTAACAAATGCATTTGATAGATTTATTCTGATTTTCTTATTCATTATGTCTCTAAACATGTTATGTTCTTTAATATCATTTTAAAACAGCATGCAGGAACTGAAGGAATGATACTGGAAACTTGCATGAGGTTTTCTCTGCTAATAATTTGTTGAGATTTTGAACAGGAGAACAATGATTTATCCCACTATCCAAAGCAACGATAAAGATAGCTACAAATGTTAGGATTGGATTGTCTTTTATTTCCCTTAGAGCAACACACTGCTCAGATAGGTAATTCGATGGGCAGCAATCAAAGATCAGCTCTAAATGTGTGTGCAGACACAGTTCTATATTTTGTAACTATCTGGAAATGACAATTTTCACCTTTCAGCTTCTTCCCTCACATACTTGGCTGTAAGATTTTTCTTCTGCTGGTTTTAAACTGCTCCTTTTTGTGTCATTTCAATGTGAGTTTAGTTTTTACTTACATTGATCCCAGTTGGTAAAGTAAAATTAGATTACATAGTCTCAGTTTAAAGGCAATTAGGAAAAGTGACTTAAAATCATCAGCAGTGAAAACTCTGGGAGGAGAAAACTCCACAATTAGCTTGCAATTAGTGCAAGATTGCACTAATAATGGGTAGGTTCCTATAGGAACAATGAGAAATTGGAATGTCATAAAGGGAGCTTAATACTCATAAATTTGTTGTGGTACCTTGATATTTAGGTTGCAGTGAGGATCAGAAATAATTTGCAATCTAGAAATTAGGTGAGATGAAGGCTTGATTGAGTTTAGTAGGGCAGTATAAATTCAGAAATTTGCTTGTCCAAAAAGTCCATTGCTTGTCCATTACACTGTGATTGTTGCATTATCAATGTACTTTTATTCTAAGTGTTATAAGTGATATACAGCAACATATGAAATATTAATGTTTTGATTAATAAAACGTTAATATTTTGGTAACTCTGATATTTTACATTTTAAAACATTCTTTAAAAACGTCGTTTCACTTCCTTTGTTAATCTGAAATCAAACCACAAAATAAATTCTCTTATTTTGATATATATATGGACACAAAATTACTGTATACTGTTTTTTTTTAAAATAGTACTCAGTATGTATTGCTAACCATATCTATCCAGTAATTAAGGCCACTCATTTCTTTCTTTAAAAGAGATTTTAACTCTTCACTTAGTGCTGTTATTAACAACATCATTAGAAGAAACATTAATTAAAGGTACAATATTCAAGCTCACCAAGTTTCCAACATTAAGGACTTCCGCAAATCTTTCTGTCATTGGATAATGTTCCATTGCCATGAACAACGTATTTAGAACAATGCAAATTGTAATAGCGAGGTCAACAAATGGATCCATCACTATGATGTTAACAACGTGCTTTATTTTCAGCCAACCTGGGCAGCAGTCCCAGATTAAGAAAATGTTTGCAAATTTGTACCAGCAAGGTGGGCATTTCTGCCGTGACTCTTCAAGTTCTGTTTAAAAACAAAGCAAAAGGTTACCATTGTAATACAAAGCAAAAAGTTATCTTTTATTGGGTTTTGGGTTTTTTCAACTTTTAAGTATAAATAAAGGAAAAAGAAGAAGATTCAGTTATATTGGAAGAGAGATTTGGACATATGAGAAATACAATATAAACAGTTTTACTACTCTATGTCTCCTCAAAAGGAAGAGGATAATAAAAAACCAAACAATTACGTAAATATCAAGATAACTTCTTCGTTAAGAAACACTACAATTTTGGATGGGATTAGTTTAAAAAAGTTATGAGGAGAATAAGAGCCGAGGTGGCGCAGTGGTTAGAGTGCAGCACTGCAGGCTACTTCAGCTGACTGCTAGCTGCAGTTCGGCGGTTCAAATCCCACCAGGCTCAAGGTTGACTCAGCCTTCCATCCTTCCGAGGTGGGTAAAATGAGGACCCAGATTGTTGGGGGCAATATGCTGACTCTGTGAACCGCTTAGAGAGGGCTGTAAAGCACTATGAAGCGGTATATAAGTCTAAGTGCTATTGCTAATAGATGGCAAGAGTATTATTGTATTATTGTATTATATTATTCACTTCCATATTAGAACCCAAGATCACCAGATCACCAGAGAAAACTTATTAGAAGAAAATCCAGGATAGGCAACTACAGAATTTGGTGCCACCAATATGGTCTCTAGCTCTGATGGCTTTAAAAAGCAATGAAATTTGTGGAAAATAAACTCATTCATGTGCATTAGCCATAATAACTATTTACATGAAAACCATGACATTTGCTTGTCAGGGAACATTAGTGGGGAGAACTATTATAATCAAAACTTGGTCGTGGGCTTCCCAGAGACATCTGATGATCATTATAGAACACAGGATACTGGAATTTGGTATAGCCCAGAAGAGGTCTTCCTATGAAATCGTTCACATACTATAGAAATTCATATATGATGAGGCAACTCCTATGTAAGTCACTATGGAGGTCTGTTTAAAGATTGGTACTGCTTGGAACCAGAAACATGAATTGTTCTTATATTATTGAAACTTGCTATTGTTATTACAGAATGTAGGATTCCCCCCTCCCCCATTAAACTCACTTGTAAAAAATAATGGTTATTCCTTATATTTTTGTCTGTGTATTCAGTTTTGTGCCTGATTTGTTTGATCATCCCGACCCTAGATTAAAAAAAGTGAACCCCTTGCTAGCTGAATCCCTTGCCATCACTAAATCTGTACCTTCCATAGTGTTTGTGAGTATACTAGCCACACTCATGGCTCTTTCTCTTAGTGTGGGGTCTTCCAAAAAGTCCATAGAAATATGGAAAGAACTCGATCTTCTTTTTTTCAGTTCTGTTTCTGTTGTTGTGGCCTGAAAAAACAGAGGGTATAATGTAAGATCATCCTGAAAATGGCGGTTCAAGATAACAAGTCATACAAAGAATCTCTTATTTTGAAGACACCCATGCATCATGCTTTTGAATTATGTTTAGTTTTTCATGCCAAACATTTGCTACTTATTGGATTATTAACCTGGTATTTCAGTACACTGTTAGATAGTTGTAAGAAACGTGTTCTCATTTCGACAACTTCATTGTTATCCTTCTCAAATGATCCCCAAAAAACTTTCCATGATTGTTTCAAATTTATTTCTCAACCTGTCTTGTTTATCCTTGTTAGCTTTGCAAAATCCCACTTACCTATCCATTTCAACCTGAATTTCATTGAGATTTGCATCCACTGCGTAGGACTGTAGCCTTGGAAAACATATTAAACTTTGCCAAATTTACCCCTATATATAACTACAGTTGAGATTTATGCTATCTTCTGTAAACATCCTCATACCTTTTTTTTTTTTTAAATGACACTTTCTGGGAGAAAAAATAAATTGCAATTGATCAGTCATCAGCTATAAATCTATAATCATTTACTTGTGAACATTTCCCATATGTAGGATTACGGCATAAATTCCAGGTTATCAATAAACATTAGATGATGTGGGAAAATAATGACATGTCACTTGCTTACTTTTTGTATTTAAGATGGACAGCAAGCTTTTCATTCAAGCTTAATCAAAGGAAATGAAAAATAATATCCAGCATTGTCATGCTTCTCTAAATTGGCATAAAAGATCTAATTTTTGGTATATAGAAAGATAAAATATGTGTCTAGGAAAACACATATTTGGCACACTGTAACTTGAAATGTATGTACAGTAATGTGGTATTTCAATTAGATATATTTGTTTCATCAGCCAAAGATTAAACATCAGATTAAAAGACGCATGAAAATGCTCAATATATAAAGTGAAATTTTGGAGTGATTTTACCAATGTTTGGGGAACCAGAACTTTTAGCCATATTGTTTGTATGTTGTAGTGATGTTCATGAGACAGAATGTAATCAAATGTTCACAACCAAGGCAGAATCCATATGGCATCAAAAGATTTAACTTCCTTTTGGTTACGGAGAAAGATGTTCCTGGCCAGACACAATTAATTCAGAGCCAGATAAATAAGATATGGCAAGGTTTTTCTGAATATAAAACACACAAAGCAAAATATTTTGCACATTTTCCGGATACTTTTTTCCCCACTGTATTGCAAATATTAATGTTTAAGACTGATTTTATTAGTAGATAAAAAAAATATTACAAGATGCAGGAGCATTCACAGCTTGACCAACCAAGGATCATTCCCAGGGATTCCATTCTGTAGAAACACTGGCTGGTGCATTAAGAAAAGGTCACCATGCCTGAACTATTTAAAACTTCCTTACATTGTCATCAGTAGCTGGTTTATCTATTATCACCTCTGGCAGAAGCTGTCCAACAGGCGATGTAGGAACAGATGGTCCACCAACCAAGGAAACCACCCCATTGCAATCCACAGTGCTGTGCATCTTCCCATTCACTGGAAACAGTGCCAGCATCCTGGATGACCTACTGGCCTGACTAATGTTACTGTTGCGCCGTTCACCATGTCTGCGCGGCACAAAGAGAGAATCTCTTCTGCTATCATTATCTTCAAAAGTGCTGTGTTCATCATCAGCAAAGTCATTCTCTGATCCTATATCCTTTGCTCTACCTCTGAAGCTGAAAAGGCTTGTTCTGCTGTTGCGCCGTGGGGAAAATAGTGAGCCACGCATGCTCAGCAAAGACTGTAAGAAAAGACAAATGGATAGAAAGTTAGCAAACCATCTAAATCCTGACCTCCACCGATAAAAAGAAAGGATTCTCTTCTCCACACATCCATACAGAATGCAAATATGGTCTCAGACAGTCCTTTTTTATGATAGATTTTGCTCTAAGAGTTCCTATCTTTGCATTTCACTGAGTTGCTGCTACTGAAAGAGGGAAACTTGAGACAAAAACCTTCAAATATCCAACAATTCAATATTTATTAAAACTCTCCTTCCCAATACCTGAGATCAAAATTAGTTTACTACCTGTGCTAGGGCTTCAAATTTTATCCATGCTTACTTGGGAATAAGCCCATTTAATTAAATGTGATTTAATTATTCTTCTAACTAAATATACATCTGAATATCTCTTTTGCAAAAATGTCTGTAGAAAAAGGTCAGGGTACTACAGACTTGTTGAATTTTTAAAAATGTAAATAAGTTTTTTGAATAGGAAGTTTCTAGCTCATTGATATAAATTAAAACATTGTCTTCCACTATCTCTATGAATGCCTTGGCTTATCTTGATTCTCAATATCTAAAATTATTTGCCTGCAATACAATGTATCTCTTTGATACTAATGTTGAGGATTATGATCTGTTGCCACTGAATTTATCACCAAGTAGACTTCGTAAGTTTCATGACTTCATGACTGGACCATAGGAAACATGACAAAATTATTAGGAGTTAGTGTAAATCCTTAGTACGGTATTTCAAATAATGATTTCAACAACTCTGTGAAGATTGCATTTCATGAAAAATTAACTCTCTGAAACAAGGGTCTCCACTACTGGGCCACGGCCCATTTGGAACTGGTCCACACAAGCGGCGAGCCCGCACGCCCCCGTGAAGCTCCACTCGCACAAGCAACGGGCGCTTGCGCTCGCAGGCAAAACCCCACTTCATGCCACTCGCACAAAACCATCTCCTCTTCCCTCCCCACGCCGGTCCACCAAGCTGGAAAGGTTGGGGACCACTGCTCTAGAACACTCACCCTAGACTTAAAAACAAAAGCCTTCAACCTCCCAGAGGCAAACATGAACAAAAGAGTTGTTTTGTAAAAGATCAGTCCCTTCCAGAACAGCATAACAAGCCTGCACTTTTTCCAGAGACAATAATGCTCGAGTACCACAGTTATCACAGTTTACCTGATGGGGAGAAGAATGCTTCCGTTCTAGTGTTAACCTATTCCCTTCAATAGAGAATCGGCAACCTTTTCTCCTGATACTGTCTTCAGATTCAGATCTGTGAAACTCATCTTCATCTTTTTCCTCTCCACCAGATTGTTCTTTTTGTTTTCTCTTCTTCCTTCTATTTCTTCTTTCTTTGGCACTCTTGGAACTCAATTTTGATGTTTCAGATGAGCTTTCTGAAAATTCCCTCGTTCCACCTCCTGCGCTGGGATCTTTAGATTCTGCGGATGCAGTTGCTGCAGCAATCGCCGCTGCCTGCCATGAAGCATTAGTAGCATTGGTATATTTTATTGGTCTTATGAAAAGAGCAGCTTTCTTAATTTTAACATGAAAATCCACAAGGAAAAAAACATTGCATAATATAATATTTAGGATTTAAAAAAAAACCAAAAAGTATATTTATTGTTGTCTTGCACTTATGCTTAAAATATTACCATATTACATTCATTTGTCTAATTTAAGAAATGTATGCTAAGTAGTCTTTTTTAAACCAGATAAAAACACAAGAAGGCATTTATGACACAAAGAGTTCCAATTCAAATTCTCTACCAATTTAGCTAATCCAGGTATCCCTATCCTAGATCCATATTTAGATTATCTCCTTTTCATACGTCTGAAGAGCCAGGTTTTGTCACTTAAAATGTGCACCCTCTCTTTTGGCCTTCCCAAAGGTACTGAAGAGATGGCTGGGTCAACTAGCCTGGGGCCCCAATGGGGGCATGGCACTTTAGATGTGTCTAATGGATTAGAGAACACCCAACTTTCTCCCTGTGCATACTTTGCTCTCTCCCTCTTCATCTGGTTCAGTTTTATTTTAACCGCATTTTAAATTTAAGATCCCCCATTTACTGTTTTAATGTTTTCAGTGAATTTTAATTGCATGTCTGTAAGTTGCCTAGATTCACCTCCCCCCCCCCGCCCAGCAAGATGGAGTATCAGAAGGGTTTGTTCAGGGGTGAAATTCAGCAGGTTCTGACAGGTTCTGGAGAACTGGTAGTGGAAATTTTGAGTAGTTTGGAGAACCGGCAAATACCACCTCTGGATGGCCCCAGAGTGGGGTGGGAATGGAGATTTCGCAATATCCTTCCCCCAGGAGTGGGGAGGGAATGGGGATTTTGCAGTATCCTTCCCCTGCCACACCCACCAAGCCACGCCAACAGAACCGGTAGGGAAAAATTTTGAATTTCACCCCTGGGTTTGTTCCATATTTGGGAGGCTCCGGGCCTCCCAAATTTGATTTTGGTGTCCTACTTGTAATGGTGTCCTATTGTCCCTGTGGCAGTAACATAAAGAAGCACCTGGAATCGTCTCAGCTGGTGCCACAGGATGAATGGCCTTACATGGAGCAATCAAGGCGATCCTCATTTTAGGCTCCCTACCAGCATTCCTAATACTGTGCCATTCTGAAGCAACAATAAATTAATGGCACTGGGATCCAAACAGCAGCTGCATCCTATCTTGCTAGAGCGGGCTTGCCGTGCTTTTCTCAAGGTTAAGGGACCACTGTTTTCCATGGCTGCTTGTACCAGGGCTCTTGAGTTCATTTAAGATGCTCAGTACCAAAAGGAGCCACATAGTTTCTGCTAGGGAGTATGACAGCATTCAAGTTTCCCCAGCATTGATAGGTTTATTTGTTTAGTCAATTTATATGGCCACCCATCTCAAAACAATGGCTCTGGGCTGCATACAAGAATTAAAACCAACAGTAATTAGAACCACAAACCACATCACAAATGGCTGAGGACACAAAAATCCATTCCAGGTTACAATAAAAAAAACAATAGTAAAGCCGATCAACCAGCAGAGCCTGTTTAACTTCCTGTCACAAACACCTGAGCTGGGACAATTGGAAATTAAAATGATAACTTACTCTCCACTTCCAGCTAAGTGGCACTGGCAACAATGATGAATAGTTGCCCATGAATAGGCCTGTGTAAAAATGGCACTTAGTAAATTACTAGGATTGAAACCCAATACATGTTTATTAAGAAGCAAGCACTTTTTAACTCCATGTAGGATATATTTAGGTTGGAGTATATGTACATAAAGTTTATCATTTTGCACATATACGTATAGGGCTATGCAAACCAGCTGCACTATTACAATCCCAATGGACACTTAGGTAACAAAAGTTTTATTAAAACAAAGGTGACTTGCTTTCAGGGAAAAATACTGCTGTATCTGCAACTTGCACAAACTGCAAACAGAGAGAGAACACATATCTCATCTTAAGCAGGCTGAGAACACTCTCAAGCCACAAATCCAGAGAGAGAAAGGTGAGTTTTGGATCATGTACCAGTCTCATTTTATCCCAGCTCCTCTCTTTCCTGGGGCTAGAAAAAGGGTTGATCCTTTTACAACCAAGCAGAAATTGCTGGACTGAGGCAGGTAAGAGGTGAAATGCATAATGTCCCAAACAGCCTCCACTGCATAGCTGAATTCACTCTAACTCAAATATTCTTTATTTCTTTGCCCAAGCTTTGTAACAATGTGTACAGATAATCCTCATTTAGTAACTGTCTTGGATAGGGACCATTCACAAATACAACCGTAGTACATAGTAATTAAAAATCAATTTCTAATCAGTGTGTACACTTAGCTGACAATAATACATGTTGGGGTGAGATAACCCTGCCACTGCTGCACAAGAAGACTTTATCTAAATGAGACAGTAGCAACCAGCAATCTTTGCAATCTCTCTCTCTCTTTCTATCTCCCTCTCTCTCTCTCTCTCTCTGTCTCCCTCTCTCTGTCTCTGTCACATGGTTTGCTTAGCGACCATTTTGCTAGAAGTCATTGTAGTTGCTAAATGAGGACTACCTTCAGTCTTATATGAGCATACCAGGTTGTACATAGGGGTATTACTTTCTTTTAGCTCTTTTGTGGGTGATAACATTAACTTGGAACTCAGTTGAAATCTCCTATTTATTTCTTTTAATGGAGACTCCAGGCAGTAAATGAGTTAATTGTAGCCAATTTAACCTTTTTATTCTAGCCTCTGAATTATTATTTTGGGGCTTTTTCTCTGCGAGTAAACTGGAGTATTGTTGGATAACCCTAAACCTGTAGGCAAATATGAGGACTGTACAATTTCGCTGCATGACTTTCCAGATGTTGGAATAGACTCTCAGCACTGGTCCTGTTGGCTGGGCTGAGGAATGTGATTGAAGTTCAACAATATCTGGAAAATCATGCTTCTCATCCATGTTTTAAAGAGTAGCAGTTCTCTGTTAGGCTTATATCAACTTGCTATATTCCTCCATAAGCTTATTTATTGTACATTTAAAGCCAGCTACGGGTTTTTCCTATCAAAAATATACCTGAACTGTTTCTTGATGTTTTTTCAGCTGTTCCAGCATCTGCTGGAACTCTGCCTCTTTCTGCTCAGCTTCTTCCATGGTGGCTTGATTCTGCTCTTCATAAGCCATGGCAACAACAGCCAGGATCAAGTTGATCAGATAGAAAGAACCCAAGAAAATCACCAGGACAAAAAAGATCATGTACGTTTTGCCAGCAGCACGTAGAGTCTGGGAAAAAATAACAGTTGACATTTTAAAACAAAAAAAATATAAATGTGATACTCAAGAATCATGCCACTTATGCTTGAATCACTCATTTAACATTCTTTTGAAACTGGTATGCTTAAGATATTGCTACCTAAATAATTTTCTCTCACCAGCTGATAAAGATTTTCCCAGAAATCCTGAGTCATCAGTCGAAAGAGAGACAAGAAGGCCCAGCTGAATGTATCAAAACTTGTATAACCGTAGTTTGGATTCCTTCCAGCTTTTATGCAAAAATAGCCTTCTGGACATTGACTGAAATAAACAAATAAATACAAGTGCATTCATTAATGCTAGTGAAATACCTACCATGTATAGAATTCATGCTTGCCTACAGCTGAGTATAAAGGGAAGAAATAGACCCCCCCCCGAGGGCTGTATTCCATCTTTCTGTTCACTTTCTGCCCATTCTCTGAACAAGCTGGAACCTTTAATTCTATGTTTCTCTGCTGCATCAGTGAATGTATCTATTTCAATTTCCTTCAGTTTCTCATGTTTTCAGTCCTAAATTCAACTTAATGCCATTCCTATATTAGTCGGATAGATATTTTTTTTAAAAAAAATTTGCCTTAATATTTATTTTTCAAGGTCAAATCTATTCATTTTGGTTTACAATTTTAATGCCCATATATTTTTGCCAATAATTGAAATAATGCATTGTATTATTTTCACAAATTGATTATTTGTGCAGAGGTTTGGTCAATAAACATTCTTTTTCCTGGCCACCTACATTCCTAATTCAGAGAAAAATAACTGACTTTCATTTCATAAATTACTTAAAAATATAAAATTAGATAAATTCATATTCAAATACTTAATAAGCATCTTTCTCCCTATACATGCTTGTTGTTCTTTCTCATTATTGAGGCAATTTTGCATGGGAAACAGCTCCTTCAGAAACAGACTGGAATTCTGGATTTTTCATGACACTACTACCTTCTTTTTCGTCTCTTTATTATTTATTTACTCATGGAGAAAATCTATGTGGTTGCTAGGAATTGAAAATGACTTGATGGCACATAACCAATCAATCAACTATTTATTTCCAATTCTACATAATTAAATAACAACAGAGCTTACCTTAGTAAATGTTAAACTTGTATCTGAGCAAATTAGTCCCAATGTATAAGGCAGAACATACATTAAATCAATTATAATGTACAGGCCAATATCAAAACCTGTTGTAGCTATTTTAAAAGTTTGATAATAGAACTTACCCTGCATCAGAACTGTTACCACAAAGCAAAGCATCATTTTGTCCTTCCAAAAAATAAAAATTATCTGTGTGAATAAAAAAATTAAAAAGAGTTAGTGATCCTAACCCAATCTATATCTACTTTGCAACCCTTCATTCCTGCAATAATTCTACCAGCAGTTCCTATGCAAACAGTAGTTAAGTAACAGTGCCTAATTGTAACAGGTGCCTGTGCAGAAGGACTGAACAAGGAACTCAAATAAAAATTAGATAAGGTTGAATGGTTAAAATGAGGGCATGATATACTGTAAAACTAACAGGGACCATTAAAATTGTTATGGTCTACAAGTGGTTCTACCTGCATATGTTCTATTCAAGAGAGGTCTTGCAAGCTTAATTTCATAGTAGCAAGAAGCCAAGGATACCTGCACTCTGTTCTCCAACTAAGCAAAAGCACTCAGAGACTAGACAAGTTGAATTAAATGCAGTGATACTTAAGAGGCAAAAGAAAACTTTTCAGACTTTGCAGATCTGGTCCGCTTAGCTGTTGTAAACCCATTTGGAAGATGCAACTGTTCTTGAGTTGCAAATAAGTTTGATTTTTGACTGAAAAAATGACTTTTCCCAACTTCTCAATCTTAGTAGGATCCTCCAAAAACTTAACTCCAAGTTGTGAGAAACCTTGAAGAACTACTTATAAAGTATTAGGCCAATCTCCTCCCACCATTTTTAATTTTAATTTTATTAAATTTTTCCAACTTCATTAGACATTTTTCATCCTACTATAGTATATAGAGGCAAAAAACAAAAAACAAAAACCCAGGTGAAAAGCCGCAAGAATCAAAGAATGATTTTTTTAAAAAGAACTTTACTTCCTAACCCATTTATGCAGGTAGCAGCTAGCATGGAGACCCAAAAAAACCAAAGGGATCATTGAACAAATCAACCCAGAGGCATTATTCAAGGTACAAATGGCTCAAATTATCCTACTTTTGACACATTATATGAAGACCTAGCTCTCTGGAGAAGGCTGTGATGCTGTGAAAGGCAGAATAAAATAGAAGAGGGCAACCAGAAAGAAGGTAGATAAACTCAGTTACAATGGCAATAGGTGCACTGTGGGAAGATCTGAAAGACCAGTAGGGATAGATTGTCAGAGAGAAAATATATTTATCTATTTGGTCTCTAAGAGTCAACAACACATGTGATGGCAAATCAAATAATCAAAGAAGTGCCTACAAAATATTGATTCCCTTCTAGAAATAGATTATTCCTATGGGGAAAAAAAAGGAATTATAACTAACCAAGACCTGGAAATTAAGTTATTTTCCTGAGCTGGATGAATCATCCTAATCAAACCCAGGGAGAGGGAGGCAGTGGTCTTTCATTTCGAGAGTTCATATTTAAATTATTTTATTGCATATGTATTTTCATTCTGATTTTAAGTGGCATGGTAAACTACCCTAGCATAAATGTTTATAACGGGAGAACTGACATGTCTTTCAAAAATAAAATATATAATGTTCAGAGAGACATCGCTTACTGATTTTCACAATGGCAAATTTAAGACAATAGAGAACATAGCTTGGCTAAATCAAGCCAAGTAGCCTGGGAGGATGGGCATGGACAACATTTCATAATTTGATAAGAGTATAGCAGCTTCCATCTCATTGTGTCTTAACACTGTCAGTAAATCTGAACCATAATTGTGCAGTATCAAGGAATGCCATTAGAAAAAAACCCAGAAAAAGTATATTCTTACTTTCATCTTCTATGTATGCATTCCAGTCAAATTGGGTAATGTTCAATGTACTGTTTTCTCCAAATGTAGCATTAAATATATCAGTATCGTTAGAATCTGTAGAATTTGGTGGATTCCAAAACAAACATTTATGCCTCAAGTTGCCCATGAACAGCTGGAGTCCTATGAGAGCAAAGACACTCAGACAAAACACTGTCAGAATCATCACATCGGATAGTTTCTTCACAGACTGAATGAGAGCTCCCACAATTGTCTTCAGACCTGGAAGCAGAAGAACATCTTGAGAACAACTGAAAAGACAGATGAAAAAAACAACAACAAAATGGTGACCCCCTGCCCCAGTAATGTTAAAGAAACCCTCATGCAGAAGCTCAAATCAATGGCCCTGTTGGTTTGCGAACTAACATTTTAAATGGTTCTGTCACTTGTGACAATGTATTTTGTGAGGATGAGGCCCAGAAGTTTATGCTCCTTAAAATTGTGGATGAAAATGTATTGTGCTTTTTTAAACGAAGAATAACTTGTTTTAATGATAAAACAAGTGTGTGTGCTATCATGCTTTTTCCCTCACAGAGGAAATTTTCCAATCACACTAAGCCTAAGCACGTTACACCAAAATAAGGAATATGGCTATCAATGCAGCTTGCTCCAGCATAAACACGTTTAGGCATATGGATTGGAATGGATTAATGGCTTTTTTTTTTAACTGCCAACTTCTCTTGCCCCAAACCATCAGATTTATAATGCCTTATTCTTCCCTTGAATCAAATTAAGGTAAAAGAAAATGAAATTGGAAAAATAATAGTCTCTTATGCACACCCTCTCTTTCTCTCCACTCTTACATATGTTACTCTGTTATATTTGACTAATTTCAAATATTTCATGATGCCAAATAATGATTCAGACATGAGTTCCATTAAAGTACTAAGGACAAACATTGTTTTCCATTTTGCAGGTAAAAAAACAGATGGCTAAACCAAGATTACATGGTTATGCTTTTGTCACAGCTTGACCTCAAAGCTTGACATTCTGTGATGCAAATCACACAGGCCGTGTTCTGCAGCATGTCATGCAACAATGTGTTAAACGCAAAGGCTGATTTCAAAAATGAACAAGCAAATGGCAAAAAGCAAAGGATCACAAGATTAATTTCTTTCAACACATGATTCCTGCTTTTTTCTTCTTGGTTCTTTTAAATGAATGAGCAAGCAACGAGGCTTATGGTGAAAAAAATGTATTTTCAATTCCCATGGAGTTCTAAAAAGTCAGCCTCTGGGTTTAACCTAGCTCTCACCTGGGATGACTGATATTGTTTTCAATGCCCGGAGAACTCTGAATGTTCTCAATGCTGAGACATTGCCCAGGTCCACAAACTCTGTCACATATCTGTAATAGGGGAGTTCACACACAAACACAATGACAGGAGAAAAATGAACACAATGACAGGATAAAAAGGAACAGTTGGACAGGTACAAGGGACCTAACACCTTACACCACTTACATCTTACCTGGAATTACAGAAATAGTTTTCAAAGCTCTCAATACTCTGAAAGTTCGAAGAGCTGAAACATTGCCTAGGTTTACAAATTCTGTTATATACCTGTAGAATTAAACCACAGTTATTCAGAATTGAGGTAGACTTCATGGTACTTACTTGGGGGCTTCATCAAGACCCCTTGGTAACTTTAGGGGGAAAATAAATATCAACATCTTCCATTAAGAGCTTTTAACAATTCAGTTTATACAGCAGGACAACATGTACCCAGGGACCTCAGTGTAAACATCTATGCCCTTCATATAAAGCAACAGAAGCTATATTGGTCCGTTAGAAAAACAAATGGCTTTATTTTGATCAAGCCAAATGACACAACAAATGAACAAGCTACCATATTCTCCAAAATTGTTCATTATGTCGGATATTTAAAAAATGAATGAGAAAGGATGATAGTCGTCATCATCATCATCATCATCATCATCATCCCAATATTAGGTCAGACATTACAGCCTGTATGAATGTATCAGAATTAAGTTCAATCCATGTCAGGTTTGAACATTTTGAGAAAAAGCAAGGGATTGTGCCCCTTGGCAGAGAAGGGGGGGCGGGGAAACCAACCATTCTTACATCAAGAAACTTAATTCATAATCTTGGGTGCTTGAAAAAAAAAATTCTGTTAGAAAGACAAAATATACAGTTTTTGAAAGATTCTCGGACAGCTACTCTAATAATGTACTATGTGTTCTACATTACTAGTTGCTGTACCAGTTACTTTGCTGTATGAATGCACTTATAGTATATGGTTTCACAAACAAAAGAAGAATACTATTATTGTCCTCAAATCAAGCAAGCAAGGAAAAAATAGCAAATGAGGCGATCTTAATTTATTGTGTATATACTGTAATTACAAATAACAATGATGACAAAAGAATATATTGTCTGCTCTGTTTTATTTTCTCCAGCAAAAATAAATTAGTTCAATGGTTGGATTTACTAATACTATTGAAAATGTATTGGTCATAACATTATCTTGATCCTTGATTGATTAAAGCATATTTTAATTACAATAGCCTCTATGCTCCTATATACCATGTTGGAGTACATACACGGATATACATCAATATATGTCAATAAAAAGAGGGTGGGAGAAAAAGGAATGGAAAACTTACGCAAATGTAATGACAGTGAAATCAAGCCAGTTCCAGGGATCTCGGAGGAAGGTGAAACCATCTATACAAAAGCCCCTTGCAATTATTTTTATAAGGGATTCAAAGGTATATATTCCTGTGAATGTATATCTGGTAAAAACAAAACAACATATTAATGCAAATGGTTTTTTTAAAACTCAGATAAGTCAGAATTGCCATCCTAGATCTTATAAGATCTTGTGGGTAATATGGGGACTCCTTCCCATATTATTGAAGAAGTCAAAAGCACCCATAGAAAAAAAGCCCATGCTTTACACTCTACTTCCCAGACATTCAGGTAACACATATGTGGGAAGAAATCATATTATACGCTATCAGGAGATGGTCCTGTGCATTGCATGCAACTGCAAGAACACAAGAAGCCTTGCTGTATTTTCCTGCATGCAGAGACCTACAGTATAAGAAGAGGCTTGGCTCCACTCAAACTTTACATGAGAAGCTACATGGTATAAAGGTGGTAGCCTTTTCTTCACTCACAAGCGTACTGTTTTTGAACATGAAAATACTGCTAATCCTCCAACAATCAGCTTAGCCTATTTTCTGAACTCCTTAGCCTATACCATCTTGTGTAGCTAAAGAATACATTGCGGGAAGAGTTTATGAAGTGTAACAGGGAGGTTTTTGGAATGGAAAGTGATCAATCAGTTGGATGCATGCAGATTTTCGCTTATTAAAGTTCACTAGATCACAGCTATGCTATATGTGCATTGTATATGAGCATGCATATGAGCTTATTCTATTAGGTCTTCTACATCCCACAAAAACACATTCAAACATGCAGTTAAGAATAATATTGCACTTACTCTACATTCTTTGTCCAATCAGGGGGGTTACTTAAGGTCATAAATACGCAGTTGGTCAAAATAGTGCACATAATGAGCATGCTGAATAATGTGAGTTATATTATTAAGGAACATAGAGTAATGTTTTTTTTACAATGATAAATAAATAAATACGTCTTAATAGATTATTCTGTTTTAATTAAATATATATGTCTGATAATATAGTTACAATTAAGGGACAACATATATAAATTTCTAAAGGGCTAGGACTATATCATATATAAGTAAAATAAAAGCAATTGAGATGAAAGAAAGTTCCATTTTATTCCACAACAAACCTCTGAATGTTGTTTTGATTTTATTTTTAGAAATGGGCAAAAGGTATAATTAATAAACTGTTGCAGGTGGAAGAAAGAATCCAGTAAGTGGATACAAAAAAAATCGTAATATATAAAAGGTATATAATAATGCTTTCCAAAATGAATAGAATAATATCTTCCAAACACAGAACAGAGTCATATATGGAAAGGGGGATGCCAGATGTTCAAGCTGATTTTAGAAAAGGCTGAGGAACAAGAGACATTTATTGCTGACATCTAATGGATAATTGAGAGAGTCAAAGAATACCAGAAAGAAGCCAGTATAGGCTTCACTGATTGCAGAAAGACCTTCAATTGTGTTGATTGTGTCAAGCTGTGGAATATGCTTAGGAAAATGGGAATCCCACAAGATCTCACCTATCAACCATAAAAGAACCAACATTCAAGAACTATGCTACAGTTTGTGTAGAAACACGATGAAGGCCTTGGAAAAAATCTTCTATGTTGTGCCATGTCTATACCTACAAGGATCAGCATTGTGCAGGCGGTATTATTCAGTGGTGAAATCCAATTTTTTTTACTACCGGTTCTGTGGGCATGGCTTGGTGGGCGTGGTGTGGCTTGGTGGGCGTGGCTTGGTGGGCATGGCAGGGGAAGGATACTGCAAAATCTCCATTCCCACCCCACTCCAGGGGAAGGATACTGCAAAATCCCCATTCTCTCAACACTCCTGGGGGAAGGATATTGCAAAATCTCCATTCCCACCCCACTCTGGGGCCAGGCAGAGGTGGTATTTGCCAGTTCTCCAAACTACTCAAAATTTCTGCTACCGGTTCTCCGAACTACTCAAAATTTCCGCTACCGGTTCTCCAGAACCTGTTAGAACCTGCTGGATTTCACCCCTGGTATTATTCCCTGTGACACTTTACAGAAGCAAAGTTTGGACTTTGAAGAAGTAGGATAAAAAGAGAAGTAGGATAAAAAGAGTATTGATGCTTTTGAAGTTTGATGCTGGAGAAGATTCCTGAGAATACATGGATAGCCAAGAAAACAAACAAATTGATCATAGAACAAATCATCCAGAGTTCTCACTCCAGGCCCAAATGATCAAGCTCAAATTACAACCATTCTTTGGACACATTATGGAAAGCTCCTTTGAAAAGCCAATAATACTATAAAGATTAGAAGAAAGGAAGAGGATGACCACCAGCAAGGTAGAGATGGATTTAATTACATCAACAACTGGTGTATCACTAGGAACTCTGGATGACCAGATTGGGGACAGATCATCCTGGAGAAGTTCTATCTACTGTATGTTGCTGAAGAGTCAACATAACACTGATGGCACATGATCAATTAATTTTCAACAAATAATTTTAATAGCAATGCATTTTGAAGGAAGAGCTATGACACATACATACTCTTATGCATTATTTACAGCCTCAGCATCTGAATACTTATGTTTACAACTAAGGAGGAATGCATATGTCCTCCAGAAAAGAAAAAGAGGTCCTGATATTTAGATATTTCTGGTTTACGCCAAAATGGAATTACTAATAAAATTAATATTAAAACATAAGCATTTACTTATTAATACTGCACTATTCTGGTTAAATGGTAGTACCAAAAACTTTGGATTTGCACTGAAATGCTAATATCCAGGGTGAAAGAAGTCCTAATTGTATTTTCAACCCCTGTTTTGCCTTAGCAACAAAACACAATCAGGATTCTGTTCACATAAGAAGCAATATAGAAAATATAGAAAGCTGCCTTTGGTGCCAGTTATGGACAGTTATTGACTATCTGATAATAGACAGATCCTTGTTGGGACAGGCTTGAGTATGTACAGAAGTGATGGTGTGTGGTTAGGTATCTGGGATAAAGGATTTAACCAACTTCCAAATTGACTGAGTAACAAGTTGGAGATGCACTGCATGGGTAATCTACAACTAAGCTATTTCTGAAGACAAGTCTACCAGAATTCTGAATGCCCATGTATCCTAGTTTCATCACCTACAATGAAATGAAATCAAGTGCCAGAGAGACATCTCATACCACTGTGCATGCCAGCAGAAGGTGGAAAATTTCAATTTCAAAGATGGGCAGAGGTTGCCCTTGTAGTGGGCAAGGTTGGTTTCACACATCTTCAATAAATAGATGCAGGATGTTTTTGCCCTGGAGTAAGCAGAACATGTAGATGAGCCCTTAGTACATTTTATAATGCAAAAAATATTCTTTGCACTCAGTTCTATACAATATGTTTTGCCTAATGATATTCTATTATTTTTATCAACTACATGATAAATGTTAATACTAGGCTCTGTGTATGACAAATCTGTCCAACAAACCTTCAAACTATCTGTTTCTGGCTAGTATCATTCATACCATTCAGACATTAAAAACATAAAATTGAATATATTATACAGACAATTTTTGAATTTCTTATTTATATCATATGCAAAGAACTAGAATATTTAAATATCGTGTTCAATAATTTCTTTATCAGCTTTTTTCCAAACAGCCATCCTGTAAATATGTCTAACATCCAGTTTCTAGAAAAAAAATCCCCAGAAATAATGACTTTATAATACTATATTTAGTGAAAAAATACAACATATACAGGTAGTCCTCAACTTATGACCACAGAGCCCAAGATTTCTGTTGCTAAATGAGACATTTGTTAAGTGAGTTTTGCCCCATTTTACAACCATTCTTGCCGCAGTTGTTAAGCGAATCACTGCAGTTGTTAAGTTAGTAACTAGTATGTTAAGTGAATCTGGCTTCCCCATTGACTTTGCTTGTCAGAAGGTTGCAAAAGGTGATCACATGACCCCATGACACTGTGACCGTCATAAATATGAACCAGTTACCAACCGTCTGAATTTTGATCATGTGACCCTGGGGAGTCTGGAATGGTTGTAAGTGTGAAAAATGGTCATAAGTCACTTTTTTCAGTGCTGTTGTAACTTTGAACGGTCGCTAAACAAACTATTGTAAGTCGAGGACTACCTGTATATATGACAATGGTTTGATGCAATCTATTCCAGTTTGCCATTGATAAGTTTTAGTGGACAATTTTTAAGATCTAAGAACTTAATATATTTAGATAATTTAGATTGTGATTCTGTAATCACTTACCTAGGAATCTTTGGACTCCATTAAACTTACTACAGAGTAAACCTGTACAAGGACTTTTTAAAGGACTGTAGTAACACAAAATACTGAGAACTTTTCAAACACTCTTGACTATGCTTGAAGCCCATCAAAGAATTGGGAGTTTAAACAGAATACCAAGATGAGCATTCTTGAAGGATCCTGGCATAAGAAAACACCCAATTTTGAAAACGTTTTCACACTGCAGGCCAATACTTCATAGCAGGGAACTGCATAAAGACAAGTGAAAGTAGGCATATCTTTCCATGGTGGGCACAACCAGTGCTCATTCCCAGAATGTACCTGGCTCTTGAGGCCATTTTCTTATTTGAGTATTCTGTGGAGATTTGGCCAAGCATTTCCATGAATTTTAGATTTTCATTTTACAGTTAAATAGTTTGGCACAACTTTCTTTTCAACCTAACAAACAATATAGAAATAAGGAATGAAATAACAAGTTATAGTTATAAATTGCTATCTTGAGAAAACTATTTGTTAACAACCACTTGTAAAGGATATGAATGTACCAAAATCTTAATAGCTATTTTTCTAAGAGGGTTGAAAGGAGTTAAAATGTATAGGGCAGGGGTGGCACTGAATCGGAAAATTGCCTTCCCTCTATTCAATACTATAAAAGTCTGGAAGAAAAAAAGAAACAGTGAAAGCAATTTAAGCATATGCAATGTTATATTAATTTTTCTGTGTTTGCTTTTTCCAAGAAGGAAAATCCAGACAACCCTGAACCAACCTTTGCAGTAAAAATACTTATTATTTACTGTATAAACAATATAGCATTTGCCATGGCATGGAAACATAATGTCAAAGGGTATATGTGACGGCGGTGGGTTGCTCCCGGTTCAGCCCGGTTCTCAGAACCGGTAGCAATGGGTTTTAGAACCCACTACTGGTATGTGAGTTAGAAGGGAATCTTATCAGTCATCTAGTCCAACCCTGCTGCTTCCATTTGAAAAGTTCTAGGTAAACCATTGCTTAAAAGCAGTTACTGTCAGAAATACTCTGACTCAATCTTCATTCATCCATTGTCCTGGTTTAACTTTCAACAAAGAATAGGCTATTGCCCCTTACTGTTGTTCTTTCTCCCACAAAGTCTTCTACTACAACTTTTAACCTTTTCTCAAGTTCACATTCTTTCTCATCTCGGTAGTTTTCTTGAACTCTCTCTGGCTTCTCTAACTATGATCTGCCATGATTTGGATGTAATGCCAACCCATTAGCATTTTTAGCCCATGTTCACACTCTATAGTGGTTCACTAGCATTCTAAAATCCTCTTTCTCCGTACTGCCACAAAACAAAGTCTTCCCAATCCTAAATTTATGCATTTGAGTTTTCCCACCCATATATAAGACTTTATTTCTCATAGCTGAATATCATTCCGTTCGATCTAATCTTGTTTAAGCTTGCCAAGTTTACTTTGAATTATAAAGTTCTCCTCCTAATGTTTAGCATTCCCCCTAGATTTGCAAATCAGCATTCTCTTCCATCTCATCCTCAGAATCATTTCAAAAATATTGAATAGCACAAAGCCAAAATGGAAGTCTACTTAATCTTTCTTTTCAGGTCAATGCAGAACTTTACGAGAACCATTTAAGTGGTTGTTCAACTAGTTGCAAATTCACTGGATTGCAATAACTTCTTGCTCACATTTATTCGTTTTATCCACAACAATATCATGACTACCAATTCACTTCAATTAAAATGTAGAGTGTTCCTTTTATTTACCAAACTAGTCATTCCACTGGAGTAGTTACTGACCTTACAACTCTAGATAAACCCATACTGGTTCTTGGTAATGGTAGTACCCAAGGGTGAAATTCAAATTTTTTCCCTACCGGTTCTGTGGGCATGGCTTGGTGGGCATGGCTTGGTGGGGGTCATGTGACTGAGTGGGTGTGGCCAACTTGACACCACTCGTGGCAAGGTGGGACGGCACTACCCCACCAAGCCACACCCACCAAGCCACGCCCACCAAGCCACACCCACAGAACCAACAGAAAAGTTCGGCCAAGTCTTCTACCGTTCAACCTGGCACATCCCTGGGCCCCGGCCCCTGACCGAAGGCAAAGGGCGAGCGGGTGGCATGTATTGCTTACCTTTGGTGAGCTGAGCTGAGTGGGCAAGGCGACTGGTGAGACGATTAGCTGGGCCGCATGGCCAAGGGAACATATATAGGGCAGGTGGGGGTGGGCGGGGTGAGTGGCTGGAAGGGGCAAGTGAGTGGCCGGAAGGGTCGAGCGGCCGGAAGGGGTGAGCGGCGAGCGGGCAGGGCCAACCAGGGGTGGTTTTTACCAGTTCGGCAAACCGATTCAAATTGTCCCTACCGGTTCACCTGAACCGGTCTGAACCAGTCGAATTTCACCCCTGGTAGTACTGGTATTTGTTCCTGAATGTCTGTAGACTATTGCATGTCAATCTATTATCTTGCCCAATGCAGGCATTAAACTAACAAGATTGTAGGGGTTTTTTTTTTGCTTTTTTATTGATTCCCACACAAAGTTCCAAATTCACTTTTGAGTCAGCTTCTCTAGTTCCTTCTTTGATGGCCTTTGGTCAGCAGGCAAAACCTACTTTCTTTAGACAGACATTTAAGCTTCTTGCATTGATTATCAACTGTTCTTTGTTTAATTTTAGCAGTCTCTTGCTTTTAATTGGTCTTTGTGGAAAGTAAGTTGTATCTGGATAAAGTATTTTTGTGTATTTTAAATTTATGTTTAACAGCTACTAGACTCTTAGAGGGGTATAAATGTAAACAACTACATAAACTTCACCTTTATATAAATAGCTTCACCATTTTAGGAATTGATTTAATGTGAAGACTTTACTTTTTAAAGATTTGCCTGGCTGCATTACTCAAAATGTAAAAAAGCAGCAGCCTCTAGTGTAGTAAACACATGTTATCTTATGAGGAATGACATTAAAATAGTGCAGTATCAAAAATTCATCGGGACAGCCAATCTGGATCGGTCACCAGGACCAGAGGTTTAGTCTTCTGAGCTTTCAGACTTATGCTGGAGCCCACTCTCAGGGAACTTCTCTCTCGCCAGAATGTGAGAGAGAACAGTGGTAGTCTGTTTTCTGTAAACTAAGCCATGGATCTCTGGTGCTAAAAATTTGTGTCTAAACAATAAGCTCAAGGAGAACTTCCAAAATTGAGAACCAAAGATATGAAAGACATGTTCTTTATAGAGAATAACTATTATCAAGAAATACTTCTTTAGAGGGTAAACATCATTGCCCAGAGGATCATTGGTTGCCCTCTCCCCTCTTTGGAAGAGCTTTATGGCTCCCGCTGCCTTAAGAAAGTTCAAAGCATTCTTAAAGATCCATCTCATCCTGGGCACTCTTTTTTCGAACTATTACCATCTGGCAGACGGTACAGGACAATAAAACCAAGGACAAATAGGCTGAAAAACAGATTCTATCCCAGAGCAGTAACTATATTGAATTCTACTGTATAGTGTAATATTCATG
>QLTV01001483.1:2146434-2160877 GCA_003457575.1 Thermophis baileyi
CGTGCATAAGCGCACCAGCGTGCCTACCGTCCCTGTCCTACTGTCCTATTGTCCTCATCTATCTGTATTCACTTTGATTATGTTTATGTTTATACCTATACCTGCTATCTTGTACATGTTTGACAAATAAATAAATAAATAAATAAATAAATAAATAAATAAATAAATAAATAAATAAATAAATAAATAAATAAATAAATAAATGCTAAATCTTAAACAAAAGAGAAGATGCAAAAAACGTTTTTTTGGAATGCAACTTCAGTTAAAGCAAATCAGGAAATACCCTTCTGCCTCTGAAGAGCAATTGCCAATTAGTGTTTACAATATTAGATTATATTAACAGAAAATCAGCCTTGCTCCATCATCAATGCTATTTTTGTATCTGGGGACATGGATAAGGAAGTACAAGTTCAATATAATATAGATGTTCATGTTCAAATTAGGGACATAGTTGTGAAATCTTCCACATCAGGAAGAATTCCCCCATATTAATGCTTTTAACATGTAGCTAATGTAAATCTCTGCACATCACTATCTTTTCAGATATTATTTCTACTTTTCCATTTAGCTAATACACACATATGGAGCCACTACTATATAAAATGAGAGAAAGCCCCTATTCCCTTACTAGCACTGATAAGTTTACCCAATTTGGTAATGAAATGTCTGCAAGAACATCCAAACTCACAAAGAACCAAGGACCTCACATTTCAACCCTGAGCTACAAATATTCTCTTCTATCAGTACACATGGAAGTCCTTGTCCTACTTGTTTGATTCCATCCCAATCTGCAAACAATAAAAAGTCCAAAACTGTAGACTGTATGAATATTAGGGGATTTTAGCAGCCTAGCCTAAATTCAAGGTTATTTCTTGAGCAAAAGAAATTGTTTTGGCTGGGACAGATGGACAAATTGCAGCTCATCAAATCAGTCGGGCCAAACCTTAGGGATTGCTCGTATCTGTGCCTTATATGCCTCAAGACTGCCTCCCTAGTCTAAGCAACTTCTCAAGTAAGTTTGCTAAAGACTTTGCTTTGCCATGTCTTGCCTTCTAAAAGCCTAGTTCTCCATCTTCATGAAGTTATACCTCCTGCCTCTGATGCTTCAGATGAATATTTTACTACCCTTAGGGCTTCATCTTCTCCCCTTGGGTTCCAGTGATTGACAGGTTTGAAAAGTGGCCCTTCTCTGAATTATACTGTTTGCCTCTGGACCTACATAACAAACCCATCAGCATCAACCCATCTAGTCTTTAATGAATGAGTGAAGAATTCTTTCAGGGAATAGTGAATTTCTTCTTACTGCCTGCTCATGGATTGTGGTGCAAGATATATTGATAACAAAAACAGATTTTCCTTGTGGAATCTCTGGACTTATCTTCATGATTACAGATATAGCAAGGCAGCAGGTCTGCACCAAGGCTTTCCCATCTGACTCTCCAGGGTCACTCCTTGACCTGGGGATTCCCCTGCTGATCCAGGCTTCCTGGAAAAGCTACTGCTAGTCTTTCAGGAGATAGTCTTTCAGGAGAGCTTTCCAGAGGACTCAAAGCTTCTGCTAGATCTTGCTCTGTCCACTTGTGACTTCCTTCTGGAAATAGAGATAGCCAATACTAAACCTTGGCCTAAAGCCAGGTTGCTTAACACTTCTTCCCTGAAAACAATCAGGATGACAAGTAGTATGAAAATGCAAAAATCATGCACATGTAAATTTGTGCACATTCTGGTCCAAAGGTGCTGTATCCAGTTTGTGCTTGCAACCAATAGTTAAGTCACAATCTGACAGCAAAAGGCAAAGAAAGAGCCTGTTTGACATACAAATACAGGGTCTCCAGGAGGGGTGGTGGTGGTAGCTCAACCATGCCAAACTGGCAGGCACAATGCAATGGCAGGAGCAATTGAAGATACAAATGTTAAAAAAGACTTTGACATACTTAAAAAGGGGTGGGACTTAAACTATTTGACATCATTGATCCACCGCACAGATGCCCAGACCCCAGAAGGGTCAATTTTAAGACCAATGAATTTTTCTTGAAATCATCTTCATAACTAGTTGAAGAAGGAAAGCAGAACAAGAAGGAAAAAGGGAAACAATGAAATCAGATACCTGTAAACCACTTCTATTATTTCATCTGTCACACTTTTTAATGACCAATCCAAAAAGCATGTCTATGTGGATAGAGGTTGACGTCTTTGCTACTTCACATGGCTGTGTCAGTTATTATGCACAGAGGTGGGGTTTTTTTTTTTTTTTGGCTGTATCTTTTTTGTGCTGCAAAAATCTTGATGGCCCCTTGACGGCAGGAAAGAAATATAGAAACATTTTGTTGCTACCTAGTCTTCATCTGGATTTTTAGATTGATAGTACACAAAATAAGAGCCAGTTTGATGTAGTGCTTAAGGCACCAAGTTACAAACTGGGAGATTGTGATTTCTAGTTGTGCCTTAGGCAAAAAAAAGTCCCCCTGTCTCATCCCTAGAAAGGAGGCAAGGACAAAGAACTTCAGAAATCTTGCCAAGAAAACTGCAGGGACTAGTATAGGCCAGGAGACAACAATGAGTCAAGGATGCGTGCACATATACATTTTCTCAGCACAGAAAAAAATGATTAGTGTAATTTCTCTATTAGTTTGGAACTTAATTATAGCTGATGAATGAAAATGATATGTAGAACACTATTACATACCCAAGGGCTGCTTCAGAACCTTTTAAATATCTTTCTATAAATAGTACTGAATTGGTTTCTAACATCCCATAGTTAACCCCTGAAAATAGAAAAAGGAGCTGTTTCTGCCACATCCTATGGTTGATGACATGTTTTAAAAATATCAGGTTTCGGAAGGAAGGAAAGAAGGAAGGAAGGAAGGAAGGAAGGAAGGAAGGAAGGAAGGAAGGAAGGAAGGAAGGAAGGAAGGAAGGAAGGAAGGAACTTAGCTCTGTACCTGGCTTAAAAAAAAGCATCAAGTTGATATCAGTTGAATAATGACACAGTCTAGCAGTGGTGACTTGTATAAGGAAGAAACACATTGTATTTATTTTCTTGAAGTTCTGGTGAAGTTATTGTCAATTAAACGTTTTGTGTTAAAAATCTTCAAGTTATGTATCTCATTCAGGAACTTACTTAGAAGCTGAAAATTTAAATGAAAATGTAATAATGACATTGTATTATAGAATGTATATTTTGAGAAAATTCTAAGTCATGAAATGCATGTGGACTTCTTGCTGACCTCAAGAAATTCCACTTAGACCTTGGAAACCAAATACAGGTAGTCCTTGACTTACAACAGTTCATTTAGACTTATGACCGTTTTTCAGAGTTATGACCTTTGCAGCATCCTCATGCTCATGTGATCAAAATTCAGATGTTTGACAACACTGGTTCATATTTATGACTGTTACTGTGTCCCAAGGTGATGTGATCACTTTTTGCAACCTTCTGATAAGCAAAGTCAATGGGGAAGCCAGATTCACTTAACAATCCTGTAACTAACTTATCAACTGCCATGATTCACTTAACAACTGTGGCAAGAAATGTCGTAAAATGGGGCAAAACTCACTTAACAAATGTTTCACTTAACAACATAAATTTTGGGCTCAATTGTGGTCATAAGTTGAGAACTACAGTACCTGTACTCAACAGTAGAAACAGCAGATATACGCACACACCCACACATTTTATTTAAATTTCACGTGTGGTCTTAGGACTCTAATAAAGATTGTTTGATATAGCTGTAGTTATTTTTTTAAGTAATTAAGCAGCATGCATTTTTAGGAAAGGTGAATTTAAAATAAAAAGGGAAGAAAAGTTTATAAGTCCCCCGAATCAAAGTCTGTAATATAATAAACATTTCTGTGCAATGCTATGTAAAGTAAAGCTTTCTATTCCATAGTATATGGTAATTATCTAAAAGTCCAACTTCTAAACCTTATTAAATTTGTAAACTGCCCACCTCACAGAGAATTTGGGTGTTTACAGAGTAAAAACAGAAAAAAACTAATAAAATAAGACAAATGAGCAAAAAGATGTCAAAACTGGGCAACCAGCAAAACATGCACTTCAATCATCCTAGCCCAAAGCCAAAGGGCTCCCCTCTTTTATTCACTGTTGCCAACAGTGAATAGACAGAGTGGAATTTTGATCCTTGTGAAGTCACACCTTTTTCAACAAATAATCAACACATTTGATTGTGATTATCAACCCAATTCAATCCAAGCAGTGAACAGGTGATACAGCTTTCATGCATTTTTGTTAACAGATGAAAACCAGCATGTTCCTTGTTTCTTCAGTAGCAATAAAATTAGTTCTTGGCTGCCAAGCAAAGCTGCTGTTGCCTCAGACAGAACTGCAGAAGCAGTTTTACACTGAAATGCTCTGAATATTTGTATTAAAACATCTTCAATTGTCTAACGAGCCAATCAGTTAAAAGAACTGAATTAAAAATGTGCCCTGCATCTGCTAGGCAGATGAGATAAAAGGACCAAATGGGAGAGTCTGCTTCCCTAGGGGGAAAAAAGGAAGCTTACTCTGAAGTAGGTTCTTAAGCTAGCAGAAAATAGTCACTACTGGTGTTAACACAGTAAGTCCTTTAGGAGTCCCCCCCCCCCTGTGAGAACACTTACTTTAAAAAGCAAAATGGTGTAAAGGTTAATTAGTAGTTAAGCAAAAGCCTGAAATGAGACAAAGGCTCTAAGTCCTTAAACTAAATTGGCCTCTAATAACAGTAAAAGGCTTAGAAACTTCAGAGATAATGCAAGTAAGGGGTCTGCAACCCGCGGCTCTGGAGCCGCATGTGGCTCTTTCATCCCTCTGCTGCGGCTCCCTGTCGCTCAAAATATGCGTCACAACCGCCAATGTCGACACCCGCCAGCATGCAATTTATTGAGCTTTTCGACCCATATTTTTTTTCGGAGTTCAAAATGTTTTTGTTGCATGCAGAAATAAAAATTTGTTTTCTCTGTAGCAGTTCATTGATTACATAAATGCAACACACTAGTTTTTTTATACATAGCATAAAGGTAAAAAACGATATATGCAGTGTTATCTTCATTTTAGATGTCAAAAGGGTTTTGTGGCTCCCGGGGTTTTCTTTTCTGTGGGAAATGGGTCCAAATGGCTCTTTGAGTGTTTAAGGTTGCCGACCCCTGGGCTAGACTTTTGTCAGGATGAGGGAGAAAGGGCAGAGACTAACTGAGCATGTAAGCCCACTATGATTAAAAGAACTTAAAATAGTTGTACCATAACCCAACACACTGCACAGTTTCACAATCAACCTGTTATTTGAAAATGTAGCTTTGTAACAGCTAATTATGTAAGTTCTATATATACAGATCATGTATTATTTTAACATGATTTTGAATTGAACATTTATAGCAATAGCAATAGCAATAGCACTTAGACTTATATACCGCTTCACAGTGCTTTACAGCCCTCTCTAAGTGGTTTACAGCATATTGCTCCCAACAATCTGGATCCTCAAATCTGGAAATGGAAGGATGGAAGGCTGAGTCAACCTTATATTAGCAAATAATAGCAAACCTACCAGAGGTCTATTTAAAACATTTTGAATAATTTTTTGACACACTTACAAGTAAAAATAAATATATATTAAAGTACAGCGCACTTTAATTTCGACCAAAGTGAAATGTCTTACATCTAGAAGGCCTTTATACCATTTGCCTGGGGCTAACCATGCCTAAGAAGCAAATGGGTACAAATTCAAGCTTAGCCAGTGTACATCTGTGTCAGTTCCATATGTAGCAGTTTCTATAATTTCTGCTCTAGAGTCTGAGTTACCATTGCAAAGTGAATATGCTTGTGTGTATATTAAAACGTAAGAAGATGGGCCTTGAGAACTAGATTACCTTTTAGCCCCTAGTGTCCTCAGTTCTAAATGATTTTTGAAACTCAAGGAAGATTAAAGCGCAGTTTGTACATTCAGAGCACTATTGCAAGAGAACCTGGGAGGGAAACAAGTAACAGGAACAAATATAATCAGTCTCTTTTTTGTTAGCCCAGAAAAGGTTGGGAACATACCAATTACTTTTCAAAATCCAAATTCAATAATTTGGTTGGGGTAACAATATTTTAAAAACTACTCACTGCAAAGGTACTAGGTATGATTAAAATCATCACTGTATCAGAATTCTGATATTCCAATTTAAAATATATATATATATTTTGTCTTGACTTATTCAGGGACAAACTATCATAATCCTGTATATGAGAAGAAAAAAAATTCTTATTTTCTATAGTGGCAAGCAAATACCGTGTATGGACCTAGTGAAATGCAAGACAGAAACTTTAAGAAAATATCCTAATGCATTTCAAAATTAATTATGCCACTGGATTATGGGATCATGTTTTCATTTTATTCTTTCTGTTTTACTTTTGCATTATTTGTACGCCGCTTAGAACCTTTTTGGAATTGAGTGGCTTTTAAACTGCTGAAATGACTATATAATTAACCAATAAATTATTTATGTCCAGTTTGAGATACAGGTAACCCTCAAGATACGAGAGGCCATTTAGCAAATGTTCGAAATTACGACTGACCCTTCAAAAGCTATATATGACCCCATTAAAAAAGACAACAGATGCAGCGGGCCTGCAGTCATTCGCCCTTACGACCCACCACAGGGTCACTGCAGTGCCCCCGCCTCTTTCCCCCTCCCACCCCATCAAAACCCTGTAGTGCTTGGACCTCTTTTCCACACGGCCATCATGCCCTACACATACCATCTGAAGTTCTCCAGATCTCATGTTGTTGAAGGAGGGTAGCCCATGTGTCCCCATGCCATGCGGTAGTGATCAAAATGTGGGCACCATTTTGTCCCACCAGTTTGTGGGTGAGACAAAATGGTGGCTGCCGGAAAAATGGTTTTATTTTGCTGCCTTAGAGAGGTCTGCACAGTGCTGCACAAGTTTCTGAATGCTGCAGAAAACTTTTGCAGAGCTTTGTAAGACAGCAAAATGAAGCCATTTATCCCTGGGCTATGTGGCAGCGACCCCAATTGCGGCCGCCATCTTATCCTGCCCCTTCGTGGATGGGGACAAAATGGCAACCACCAGACAAACTGCTTAGTTTTGCTGCTGTGTCAAGTTCTGCACCGTGCTGCAGAAGTTTCTCAGTGCTACAGAAAAGTTCTGTGCAGAGTTTGTTAAGGGAGCAGAACAAAGTAGTTGCTCCCTGGGATGTGCTTTGGTGACCCAAATGTGGCTGCAATTGGGATTTTGTCCCGGCTGGGACAAAATGGCGGCTGCTTTCAGACCCGTACAAAGGCTGTACAAAGGCGGCCTTGGAGCTCTTCAAAAGCTAAGTGAGGAGAAGGGTGTTTGGCTTTTTGTAATCAGGCCTAAGGCCTGGGAGGACCTGGTGGGAGCAGGGAAAGGCCTGTTGGGACCCAAGGTGTGGGAAGTGGAATATGGGGAATCTCAGAGGTGAGGGAGGCCTTGGGAGGGCCAAGGCAGCCGGGCCTGTGCCTGTGCTAGACCTCCCATGGCCTCCCCCATCCAGGAGGCACCCCACACTGTTTGGTGAAGAGCAGGGATGGGGGAGGTCGTTAGGTGACATGTTTCACCTAATAACTGCTGTGAAATGTCGGCCACAATAGACAGGCTCCATTATGGTCGTATCTCAACTACCTGCAGAAGGGTTGTGTTTTGCTAACTATTCATTTCTTATACTGTCAGTTTGCCACTTTCTATGTTATTTTTATTTAAACTTCCAAAAGAGAATAGGAATAGAATAATAAGCCCCTCAGAGTCGCCTTGAATTGTGAGAGAAGTGGAAATAGATTTAATAGTAAATAAAATGAAATAAAACAGTAAATAGGCTGAGTGCTAAAAGGAAAAGGAAAATTCTGAACATTAGATAACTTTACTAATATGGTTTCAGTGACAATTATGAGTGGTCTTATAGCTTTATATAAATTTCAGCCTAGACTACAGCTTTTCTGCCATTTATTAAATGGACCCCCTCCGGATCCATGACATTGGTACCATTTATTAATTCACATCTATTTGCTGCCCTCACTTTGGCCATGTCATGTAGGAGAATTCACTGGAGAAAGCAATTATGCTTGGAAGAGTTAGCAGTAAATATAAAAACTCAAATAGTGCAAGATTGAAAGATGTGGAGAGACCTGAAGTCGCCAAGAGTCAAACTTGACTGCATGGATATCATCATCATAATTTTCTGCCATAGGTTCAGTAGAGAAAGAGGAAGATACTCACAGCATCTTCCTTTGTATGGTTGTTTCAGTACTGCCTTCAAAATAAAGTGTGCGTATATAGGTTTATGAGACCAAGCTGGACTGTGCAAAAAGTTAATAAAAGTTCCCAGAGGCAAATGCTAGTAAACAGTAGGCTGACTATTATCAAGTGTTAAAAATATACAAGAATGCATATGGAAGACTTGGAATTCACTGCTACCATGCATTTTTAAATATATTCAAGGAGTTGCTAGAACAAATTCACCTATTGAATTATTTATATGATACTCTTGAGTTACCATTTGCAATCTGAATGTGCCAATGCCTTTTCCCTTTCCTCCTCAATCACAAAGGGAATTCTTACTGCTGCAAATGAAGTGGAAATGGTTTGTGTGTTTATATATGTATAGGGTGGGAGGTCTGATGGAATATTACATGAATGGAAGCCTGCTCATGTTACGATATTCTTTATTTTTCTCCTCGTTTGTCCCTCTGCAGTAGATTTAGAAAAAAATGTGCATAAGGAGCTCAAGGGAAGTGGAGAATTACCCTTTCTGGTTTGGTGGCACTAGAGGTATTAAATTTGCTTTTACAAATTTGCTCTAACAAATTTAATGTATATTTGATCAGAAACCTTACAGAGTTTAGAAATACTTGTTTTGTGCCTTTGAATCAATTTTGACTCTTGTGACTGCCTGGACTAGGCGTTGCAGGGTTTTTTGGCAAATTTTTGGAAATGGCTTGTCATTGCCTCCTTCTTAGGGTTGGGAGAGAGTGACTGGTCCAAGGTCACCCAGCTGGTTTTGTGCCTAAGATAGAACTCATCGGTCTCCCAGTTTCTAGCCTGGTGTCTTAACCATTACACCGACCTGTCTTTCAATCATAAATATTCAGAAACCTTACAGCATTTAGTGGTGTTTATTTCCAGATAAGTGTAAATCAGGGCTGAGGCTGCAATCCAAAAACCACTTATGTGGATGTAAATCAATTCAGACCAAACACAGGCTTGTTTTGCTAAAATAAGCAGCACCAGGACCTATAGCATCTTTAATCCTGAAAAATGGAACAGCAAGAGCACATTTTGAAACTATTTACTTAGGAGACTAACCCAAGATGGATGTCTATAAATTACTACATAATGAAAAAACCCCTCTTTTCTAGCTTCCATTAATGAAAAGCTATTGTAGAAATCTGGAGAAAGCCATTTTGGGGCAAATCCATGGATGTTTGATTTTTGGAAACACAGGCTTAGTTGAGATTTTCATAAACATAACTTCTTCCATTCATTGAACATAATAGCCAAAGAATAACTACAGGCAGCTTTACATTAACTAGATAACAATCATTCTCTTGGTTTCTAGCCTTGTGAGATACAAAAAGCTAGGATAGGTTCATCAACATTTGATACAATTCAGTTCATAAATCTGCCTCTGCCAAGAAACTTCTAGCAAAGCCTGAAGTGGTTGAAAATGGATAAAAGCCAAAATTCTCTAAAGAAAAGGATGAACTATTACGCAGGAGAAGAAACAGGAGAAGCAATGCTTTGTTGTAATGCATCAAGGCAGTGTTTATAATAAAACTTGACCTATACAGGTAGTCCTTGACTTACAACAGTTCATTTAGTGACGGTTCAGTTACAACATCGCTGAAAAAAGTGACTTATGATCATTTTTCACATGACCATTGCAGCATCCCCATTATCACGTGATCAAAATTCAGATGCTTGGCAACTGACTCATATTTATGATGGTTGCAATGTCCTGGGATCATGAAATCACCTTCTATGACCTTCTGACAACCTTGTGACAAGCAAAGTCAATGGGTAAGCCAGCCTCACTGGATGTTACTTAACAATTGCAATTATTCATTTAACAACTCTAGCAAGAAAGGTTGTAAAATGGGGCAAAACTCACTTAACAAATGTCCCACTTAGCAACATAAATGTTGGGCTCAATTGTGGTTGTACGTGGAGGGTTGTACCTGTATTACTTTTCCATATGAAAGTAAATAGTGTATTTCAATACATTAATTGACCCCTGTAACAAAAGAGAAAGTTTCAGTAAAGCTGCAAATATTTTGATACAATCCTATGTCTTCCAGAGTTGGGAATGATCTTGAATAAAATTGCAGTGCCATTCTTTCACTCTACATGAGTATTCCAAGAAGAACTTCATGTTTGCTTAGAAGCTCATCACTTGAATGCTTTGCCTCCTCAAGGTGCATTCAGAGATGGTAGGAAGATAAGAGAGAAAAATCCTTGGAAAGAAAAATCCTGACATTAGTATAGATTTGAAGGCAAAACTCAGTATTTGCTTTGGTTAACTTTATGGTGGTATTGATACAAGAGATAAGGAAATTGATAACCACACAAACTTTCTAAGACCAAGAGGGGAAAAAAAACGCTTGTGATTATTCCATAGAATTACTTAATGAAATGTCTGGAGATAAACTATAGAGATAGGATTTTTCTGAAAAGGAGGAATGCGATGAAATCCAGCTGACCAATAATCCGATTATTATCAACCAGAATTGCAGCTATGGAGTCTAGAGGCTTCAAAACATTGAACTATAGAAAAAGTACTTTAATGTCCACAGGATTGAAGAAGTTCTTTCTTCCACAACATGCATGTTGCAGGTTGGTTAAAGTGTAGAATGGACAGCTTGTCTTTTTCTAAGTGTATTTTGAAATGATTTTTAAAAGTAAGAACAATTTTTATGTGAGAAGTAACTCAGAAAGTAAAGATACATGTTTATTTATGACACCATTTAAGAAAACCTAGACTGAAAAATGTTACACATTACTGAATACTAGAAGGCAGTCCGCAATGTGCTGTGTTCTTATTGGGACTCATCAAGTTCAGACAGCCAATAAGGATGAATACTGATAATACACTACCTTCTGGTGGTCAGTAATGTACAAAAATCACAAAATATATGCTGAAATTGACCCCGTTCCCACCAAAGAATGGTAAAAAAAAAACTCCCAAAATTTTAACCTTGAACTGTCTACTGTTGACCTCATCCCATTCCTAAGAGGTCTGTAAGGGGGCGTGCATAAGCGCACCAGCATGCCTACCGTCCCTGTCCTAATGTTCCCTTTTATTCGTATTCATTTCATGTATTCATAATCATGTTTATACTTATATATATATTATCTAATACGTGCTTGACAAATAAAATAAATAAAATAAAATAAATTACAGAACTTCTAGTATGACACAAGATAACAGCTGTATCTCTCTAGCTTAAAACTCAAATAAGAAAGGTATATATACCATTCATGGGTCAAGGGTTGAATTTTCTAATTTAGAATATTGCATTTTCTCTCCCAGAGACCCTAATCCTATGGCAAAACACTTCCATATGGCAACTTCATCTTGTAACAAAGTCAGATATGACATATCAAGTCATACTTCAGGATCACATATCCTAGTGTGAGCCACAAAGCTGGACTTCAGGTTTAGAGAAAGAGGTCTTTTCCTGTGGTGTAGGAAATTCACCATGAGGCCACATTGCTTTGTTCTCACAGTACTGTCCTCCTTGGCCAGCCAAGTTTCTTTTCTCTTGGCTAAAATTGACTTAATCTCATATCCAAAACTTACTGTATTATTTGCATGTATCTCTGAATGTATTTCTATTATGCAGTAGAAACTACTGTATTGTAAGAGGTATGGAAGGAGCACATGGCCAAGGTCTCAGGTTCTTCCAGAGTACAAGGACAAGTTCACTTCTTCAATGTCCTTTTTACAGTAACTTATGCTCCAGCCTTATACTTTTATCTGCAAACAGAAGTCCCTCCTACCTTGAGGACAATCTTAATTGTTTCTTGCTATCAGGCCAGAATCCTAACACAATCAGGAGAGTTGCAAAATTTATCTCAGTTGCCAATACCCCGTTAACCATTACAGCAAACTGGGTCTCAAAGATAATCTACTCTACCTTAAAGGACTGGGCCTTGACTGAATGACTGTTTTTAAACATTCCTATTAAGCTCACAGTAGTTCTTGCTTATTCTCAATATTCCAAGACTGGTCTTTACAAAACTGAAGGCCCCTGCACAGTGGACTTCAAATATTTTCCAGGGATTTGGCAGTGGAAACGATACTATGTGATAATGTCTAAAGTGTTTCTTTGTCATCAATGTTCCTACGAGCATTTAGCATGATGTGGTGAATTCACTATATAGCCAGCATATTCACAAGGCAAGCAAGATTAAGTGAGAAAAGAAGTTCCAGCACATGGATGTCAGTTGCTGTGAGTATCATGTATCCTTCTCTTTATTGGGAATTGTAAACAATTCTATAGGCAACACAATGGCTGGATAGGTTAGAGTAAAAACGATAACTACAGTGCTTAGTCCAGGTGAAAAGACACAAATGTAACCTGTGCTAGGGATTTGTTTTAAGCCTTTCATTTTTCTTCCTAAAGGACTGCAAGATTTGACAAAAATAATCCTAATCTTCACAAATATTCTGCATATGTTTTCTGGACAAAGTCACAGTAGGTGTATCTGGAATTTGAGATTTCCAGATAAAAGTCGCATCATTTAGAAGGAAGAGACTAAGAACACTTGGGGTTTCTAAAGTATGGCATCATTGTGATTCTTTGGTCACAAGTCTGAAATCCCAAAGACTTCATTAGCCAATGAAACCTCTAAGTTAATAATGCAAAGCAAAAACCTCTTGCCAAGATGGAGTCATTGGAGAAGAGGGAGCACAGGCAGAATAAATGAAAGGTTGTATGCACCTACCTCTGGCAGGAAGCAGTGGACAAATCCATTTGAGCAAAATTATTGAAAGGGTCACTTGACCACATGCTGTGCACTTTTAGAAAAAAAAATCAGATACTAAAGTTTGGGATCTTGGTGTCTGCAATCCTTAGAGCCAACATGCTCCGCTCTTTACATGATCAAAGGATCTTCAATTGTGCATTTTGCTTTGAATGGTTATTCCCACTAGAAAATAGAAACAGGGACAGTACTAAACAGTCCTCAAAAAAAAAAAAAACCAACCCTCTTAGGTTCATAAACATAAGTGTAGGATGGGAAAAGCTGTTCATCCCTATCATTGCCTTGATACTCAATCTCAACTTAGGTCTCCAGCATGTCTTTCGCAGTAAGGAACTAGCTGACTGCCAAAAGAAAATAAAAGTATTCTTATATGACAGCTAGAAGTATGCAGACTGTGACAACCAAATTCTTTCGGAGTTTGGTGTCTGATAAACAAATAAACAAGAACAACAACAAACAATAGGCAAATGAAGAGTGGAAGTGATGAATACCCAGATGGACAGAGGAAGGCAAACTCTGCTTGCAACAACATGCAAAAATGACCTCATTTCCATCTCTATCAGATAGCAAACCCTCAAATGGATACCATTTGGGGGGGGGAGCTATGTGCAGGGCATGAATCCAAGGTTACATTTAACAGGAAAACAGAAACACCTCCAGTAAAACATGATGTGGCTGCCTTACCTGATCACTAACCAACATTTTTATATTGTATTCTATAAAAAGGAAGAAGAAGGAGAAGGAGAAGGAGAAGGAGAAGAAGGAGGAAAAGGAGAAGGAGAAGAAGAAGAAAAAGAAAAAGAAGAGAAAAGGGGATCTAGGAATGATAGTTGTCATGCAATTATCTAATTCCTCTGATTCTGCACTGCAAAGAAAGATTTTCAAGCATGCAAAAGTGCTGCATTTTCATTGTAGAGTGGGGAGAAAGGGAGAGAAGAAGCAACCTCTGCAGTATCTTTTCTGCTTCAGTTTCCTGTTCTGTGATAGTTTAGGAGGGAAGGAGAAAAAAAAGGGGGGGGTTAAAAAGGAAGCAAAAAAGAGGGCATTATCTTTACAGGATAGCTCCATCTACTGGCAAAATATTTATTTATTTATTTATTTATTTATTTGTCAAACATGTACAAGATAGCAGGTATAGGTATAAACATAAACATAATCAAAGTGAATACAGATAGATGAAGACAATAGGACAGTAGGACAGGGACGGTAGGCACGCTGGTGCGCTTATGCACGCCCCTTACAGACCTCTTAGGAATGGGGTGAGGTCGACAGTAGACAGTCTAAGGTTAAAGTTTTTTGGGTTTGGGGAAGAAACCACAGAGTCAGGTAGTGAATTCCAGGCATTGATCACTCTGTTGCTGAAGTAGTATTTTCTGCAGTCGAGTTTGGAGCGGTTTACATTACATACACTACATATACACATTACATACAATACCTTTAAAA